>VWZG01012370.1:820776-911506 GCA_013396735.1 Grallaria varia | reverse complement strand
GGTGACAGGAGGATGCGGTGACAGGAGTCTGCGGGACAGTGGCTGCCCGGAGCGGGGCCGGTCCCCGGGAGATGCGGTGACAGGAGGATGCGGTGACAGGGGGATGCGGGACAGCGGCTGCCCGGAGCGGGGCCGGTCCCCGGGAGATGCGGTGACAGGAGGATGCGGTGACAGGAGGATGCGGTGACAGGGGGATGCGGGACAGCGGCTGCCCGGAGCGGGGCCGGTCCCCGGGAGATGCGGAGGCAGCGCCTCGGGGAGCCCCCCGGGGGCCGGCAGGGCCCGTCCGAGCAAAGAGCAAAGTGCTGCTGCCATCTCCCGACCGGAGCGAGCCCTGCCGGGGATGCCCTTCCCCTGCCCGGGATTCCGCACCCCTGCCCGGCGTGCCCGCTCCCCTGGGCAGCTCCCATTTCCCTGCTCAGAGCAATGAAACAATCTGCAGGAAAAAGAAAAAAAAAAACCAAAACCAACGTGTTCTGATGGTTCATTGATCTCTTTTGACCCTATCCTGGAAGGCTCCACAGTGTAGTTCTGCCTCCCTCTCACGTTCCGTGGTGCCATGCACAGACCTCAGGCATTTCTGAGCCCGTCCGTTGAGCAGCTCTCGGACCCTACAAGATGCTTTGCTGTCAGTCAGCCCCATCTCATTCCCTCCTCCTTGTCCTGACTCTGACATTTCTGTCCTGACTGAAAACACAGATCGACAGCCCAAACACGGTATCAGAAGTATTTTAACTCATTTTCCCCTCAGAGCACCAGCACTGCTCTTTCGTTGTGTATGACAAAGGGTTAACAAAATACTTAAGTAAAGCATTGCCTAAAATGAGGATCTTTCATTTCCAAAGAGCCTGAGATCCCAAGGCACAGGCGAGAAACACTAGCCACAAAAATTTTGCATCTCACTCCCTTACAACACTGGCAATGAAAACCTTGTTTGGCTTTACAGGCAAGATTTTCCATACCGTGCTCCAACGCAACTCAATTCCACTAAGCCCACATCTTGTTTTCCTTCTGACAAAGTGAGGTATGATTCTTGGCTCGGCGATTCTCTGCTGTGGAAGGCTAAATGAAAAGATGCTTTTAAAGCTCATTCACTCAACACTCAACCCAAAACCCAAGGGGAGGGTCAAATGGAAATTCGCTAAAGTTATCAGCCAGGCTTTCTGCTGAATTTCTTTTATGGTCGGTATTAGGCTGAAGAGCATTAAATGAAGACACAAGTGTTTGCTGAGATACTGTTAAAGGTAGAACTGCCTGATGAGTAAAGCAGCCAGGACGTTTAATTTATTTTCTTATGAAAAGCTTGTGTTTGAGTCACTGTGATTCCTGAGGACTCAGCTCTTGGTCCTTCATTTGTCTGAACATTTTAATTTATAACTTAAAAGCACCCTGCCTTGTAACAAGGGCAGCCACGTCCTTCCCTGGGTAGGAGCTGCCTCGTGTGAGTTCACAGGAGAGTTGGAGAGAGCTGGGAGGCAGATGAGGGGATGGAGAGGGAATTGTCTGCCTCAAGGTTGGCCAGCAAGCCAGGACTGGAGTGAGAAGAGTGTTTCCACCTGTCACAGCCTCCCACCATGCTCCTGCTTGTGAACTTTGCAGGCTGGAGTCTGTTCCTGGGGCTCCCTGCCCTTTCCTGGGGCTCAGGGGTTCGCTTTCCACTTGTCCTGACTGTGGTGGGTATGGCACAGCCACCATCATCACTGGAAGGTCGTGGGGCCCTAAGGACACTGTGACACCAGGAGGAGCTGCAGGAGCTGGAGGGCTTCATCTCGGTGGCAGGGCAAGGTGTCTTTCAGTGTCCTGGAAGAGCCTGGGAAGGAGTTACACCACACACTACAGACAGAGGAAAACTTTGTCCCTGCAATGTCCTACCACCCAGTGTGAGGGAAAAGCCTTTCCTCAGTCCTGGACTGGCAATGAAATGGATTCTGACCCTGACGTGCCACAGGACAAGCAGAGAGGAATGGCACTGCCCTCCAGCCCACAGGTCTCTTGTCACTCAGCAGTCACCAGTGAGAGCCATCACCCCTCCTCTATCTCTGCCCCATCACTGCCCCATCCCTCTTCCATCCCTGTCCTTTCCTTGCCTATCTCAGCCCCATCCCTGTTCCATCCCAGCCCCATCCCTGTTCCATCCCAGCCCCATCCCTGTCCCATCCCTGCCCAACCCTGTCCCATCCCTGTTCCATCCCTGTCCTATTCCTGTTCCATCCCAGCCCCATCCCAGCCCCATCCGTGTTCCATCCCTGCCCACGCCCTACAGCCGAGCAGGGAGGCTGTTGAGGCCAGGTTTGGAGGGAGGGCAGCTCCTGTGTGTCCAAGGCCATCAACATCTGCCTCCCCTCCCAGCTCGCTGCCTGAGCAGACACATCAGGACGTGGGTTCCTGGGCGATCCGAAGACATTACCTAATGCTCTGAAACTGGATCCTCCCGTCAGACTCCGCTTGGATGAGAAAAGCTTGCTCTGGCCTGTCTGTTCCTGCTCCAGAATTGTTTCCCTCCTTATGGAAAAGAGTGTGCTGTGCCCAGTTTCCTGCTATCTGGAGGGTGGAGGTGGGTCCTCAAAGACCCCATGGAGTAACCCCTTCCTGGAAGGGTTTGATCTTCATGTGCTGATAAATCTGGTTTTTTCTTTTTAGGGGACCAGCTACCTGTACCATCTTTCTTCGCTGGAAATTCCCACTTCTTCTGCCCCAAGCTCTCTGCCTTGCCCCTTGGAAGAGTCTCATGGACAGGAGATTCCTTCAAGCACATCTGAAGAGCTCACCATGAGTTCCAAAGCCAGACTAGCTCAGTTCAACCAGTTTTTATCTCTGACCTTACACAGCCCCATGTGCCCACGCACAAATCAGACTGTTCTGGTGACAGCAGAGAGAGTGGTGTTGATCTCGGGGGCCAATTTGAGGTAACCAGCCAAAGATCAGCCACATGAAACATTCCCCACTTGCAGAGCCATTTGTACATCCAGCTGGCTGTGGATTCAATGGTGTCTAATAGGGGGTGGTCCCAGAGAAGAAAAATTTGTAGTGGTGTGAGAAAGTGAAATAGGTCCTACTATCCAAAGCATCCTCGTTTGGTCCCTGCAGGGACTGGCAAGAAAAGGGCTTGGCTGTATTTAGGATGTCCCCTTGGAAGGCTTGGTAGGGTGTGCAAAGCCCCCTCAGCACCCTTGCTGGGTTCTGGGGGCTGTCTGAGCATCTCAGCCTGCTGACAGACAGGCAGGAGGAAGGCTGGCAGGAGAGGCAATTTGCGGCTGGCTATTTGCTGTTGTCACTCCAACCATTTTACCTTACGAAGCAATAAAGATGAAAGCCAATAATAAGCACCCAGCCATCATTTTGGGGGGGAAAGGCTGTAATTTACTGTGCCGGGGCTGCAGGGAGTCCATCTGAGGCTGGGGTTATTGACAGCAAGTCTGTATGGTTTGTTTCTCACAGTACTTACGTGCGCCCAGAGCAGTTGAGGGTGACATTTTTAAAATCTAAAAATATATAGCCAGTAGCAAACTTCCAGCAGCATGGAAGGGAGGAGAAGGATTTATGCCCAGAACATTTTGAACTTTAGGGAAAGGATGTTGGTAGAAAAGGTTTTAAAGGGCTTGCAGGAGAGAATCAGGCCCTGGGCTGGTGCTTGGCTGGGGGGACACAGGAGATGTTGGGTTTTGCTGGGGGACCTTGTCCAGGGCAATGCTGTCACATCTTCCTGGGAATGTAAATTAGGACATAGGGGATCCTGCTCCTGGTTCCTGTTCTGTAGCTGGGCCAGGTCAGTCCGTGGCTGGGAGTGAACCCTGGTACGGTGGGCACAGGCACATCCTCTTTGTTCTGGTGCCGGGGGAAGGGCTGCCACACAGCTCTGTGCAAACCCAATAGAAAATCGTTTTTTAACCTCAAAGAAAGATGATTTGGATTCTCATTTTCTCCTGCTCAAAATAAGCAGTAACCTTGCTGAAAACATCGCTTGCTCCCAGAGTACAAGGGCTTGATTCTGCGAATCTGGGGAACCCCATGATTAAGAGATGTCATAGACTTCTTCCCCAGGAGATCCAATCCATCCTTCTTTTCAAGCCATCGGCCTGTGGGGGAGGGAGGAGGTGGTTTCAGGAAACACAAGGAATGACTAATCTCTCCCCTGCCTCTGCCAAGGCAGAGCAACCAGCCCCACAAGCATCCCTGCTGCTTGCAAGAGCTCTGGGATGTCAGCAGGGTTATGATTTATGGCAATCAATCCATCAACCTTATTTATAGCAGCAGCTATGTGAGATTTCACACGTGAAGATTGGTTTCTTCTATGGCCTCACTCCTGCCAGAATTGTCTCTGGGCCTCCCGGCCTTCCTGGGGGCCTTTGCCATGTCTCTGCCATGCCCATGTTGGGAGGTGCCATTCCCACCCCATTCCAACCCACTTTTTCCATCTTTGTTGCCTCCGTCAGAGCATGTTCTCACAGCCAGAGGTTTCTAAGCCACTGGGAAGAGGATGAGATGGGAGGGTGATGGTCGCTCATGCTGGGCAGACACAAGGCTTTCCTTCCTGCCAAGAGTGTGGGGCTGTAGTTACTTTATTAAAAATGTGATTTTCACCCCTGTGAAATGTCCTTCTTGACTATTCAAAATATTTTCCTGCTTGCCAGCTGTTGTTGTTTGGGCCCTTTTCCATCCTGCTGGTGTTTTGCCTGTTTGTCCTGCTGCTCCTGGACTTCTCGATGGCCGCTGTTCCATGCAGGCTGTCACTGGTTTCCAGGACCTCGGGATCTCCCAGTCATCTGGGAAACTCTGTTTTCCAGGCTTCTAATCTGCTTGGAAAACTGTGACTCAGACACAGCCCCGAAGGTTCAGAAAACATATGGCAAATAAAAGGAAATGAGCATACAGGAATGACAGGAGAAATGAGCGGGGGGCTTGGGGATTGCAATTGTTTTCTCTCTGATGAATTGGGAACGGGCACCCTGGAAACCCTTTTTTTCTCCTGTCACAATACGTGGTGACAGCGAGGGAAAGTGTTGCAGCCCCTGTTTAAAGCCGAACCTGCTTCCAGCGGTTGGGTCAGCCCCGCTGCTGTGCCGTGATGAATGGAGCCCTGGGACCCGCTGCCTGCAACAGCCAAATCACTCACCTTGGAAATGCAAACCTTATGGAGAGCAAATCAATAATTTCTGGAGCCTGGCTTTTGCTGACACACGGCCCGAGCCCGCAGGAAATAAACCCTTTGTTAATCTTCCTCGAGAGGCACACGCAGCCTCCTATAAAAAGATTCTGAAGTAAGTAACTAATTACAGCCTGCACGAGGCTCCAGTCTGTCACCCCCGACAGCTCTGTGGGAGAAGGAGCTGTGCTGCTGCTGGCCGGGATGATGGACGAGTGTGCACGAGCTCCTGGCTTTGCTCTGAAAGAGGCAGAATTAATGGGCAAATAAATTACAAATCAATTATTAAACCTTAGCAGCGTGCAGGGCCCCGTTCAGACCGGGTATCAAATATACATTTCTAATTAACTCAACAATTCTTGTCTAATGTGCACTGGATGCTGCCTGCTGCTAGAAGTAGGAATTTTTGTCACGTGCTCTAAATGGAGTATTTTATTTCTCTCTTCTTGGCTAGAGAGACAGTGGAGGCCACAAGGCTGTAAGGCCCCTTTTGAAGCATAGACAGCACTGAGAGACCTCCAGCTTTGTGCAGACACTCAGGACAGCCCTGGGCAAGCTGCACTGTAGTGGGGAACAAATCTGACATGTACCAAGCACTCAGGGTGCGGAGGGATCCTGTTGGCTTTCCCCCAGACACAAATCTCTGATTAAGAGGGAAGCCACAGCATTTTCCTCCCCTCCCTGCCTTCCTGGGACTGTCTGTCAGCAGCCGGAGCTATTGCCATGAGAATAACCACTGCCTGATACCTGCCTGTAGTGTCTAGACAGATCCCAGGCCAGAAGTTCTTCCCGGAGCACTGAGAAAATAAAAGGACTTGTCAGATGGACGGCTGCACTCACATACCCACCTCTGCTGTCCTCGGGTGAGTCGTGTCCTCGAGCTCTCAGCGTCCTCCCAGACTCAGCACCGCTGCTCCCCTGTGAGGGCTGAGAAGTCCCTCGGGGAACTGGCTGCCGTGTCACACTGGGGTGTGGATGGAAGGTGATTTCGCAGGATTTGTGTTGGAATGAATGCCAGGCCCCCTTGAAGGAGCTAAACCTCTGAGGGATTCGGTGTCTGTACCACGGCAATATTTCTGCTGCTCACTGATCAATTATAATTCTTAGACCAGCTCCCATATGGTGCCTTTATAAATCACTCTCTCCAGTTATCAAGCCTGTCTTGTTTGCCTGACACGAGCTATAAGGAGGGTGGTTTTTAGGCTAATGTTAACTCAAGCACGCAGAATGTGATTTATTTACAGAGGTTTTTTTTAAGAAGTGGTTTTTGAAAGTCAGATTCTGGGTCCTAAGGAGGTAACCAAAAGGCTGGAGACTCACCCTGCCTGAGCATCACCATAACAAGCCCTGGTTCTGAAAGGAGGGCCATGAATGCCTGTCCTTGGTCACAGCAGAGAGACCTGGGCAGGGGCAGCCCCTGCTCACGGGGCTTTGGTGGTGGCACCTGCTGTGTCTGTCCCACTGGAGCATCGTGGCCTGTGGGACCCTGGGAACAGGCAGGATGCTCGAACAGCGACCTGAAGGTGAGGACTTGGTGGCCAAGCTGAGCAGAGGTCTGGGATGAAGGGTCTGATGAGGAAGAGAGCAAAGAGAGGAGGCTTTTGCTGAGTAGAAAACAGCACAAGGTCTTTGGAGCACGGATGGAGCACACAGGAGAAAACCAGGGGTGTGGCAAAGCCATGTCCCTTGTCACAGGCCAGACAGAGTCAAGGCCAGCCCGGAGTGGAACCTGATGCTGGGTTTGTCTGTCAGACACCGGAGCTGTTCCCGGCTCACTTGCTCCCCCCAGTGCGCTTACCCGGCTCCCCGAGCATCCCCACGGCACCTCCCGCATCTCCAGGACCGTACCAGTCCCAGGGTGTTTCTTCCAGCCGTGAGGAAATTCCTCTCTTTCCAGACCCCCTACTACTTTCCAAATGCAGTTCTTCAGTTCAGGAATCGTTTTTTTTTTTTTTTTTTTCCTTTTTTTCTCTTTTTGTTTTGTTTTGTTTTGTTTTTTCCCCCAGAAGTCCCCATTTTTCCTGATCTAAACACTCCATGTGCAGGAGCACAGAATGTGACCAGGGTTCTTCTCTTGTCTCTTTATTAATTGGAGCATTCAGGGTATTTCACTTTTTGTTACCACACAGCCTGCTCTGTTTGCAGATTTGCTTCTGGTTGAGGTCTCCAAAGTCTGCCATTTCCCTTCCCACGGGTACACACCCAGTTATCTCCCACCTGTAAGAGTTCACAATTTCAACTGTGGGGTTTTTTTTTGCCTACAACAGCCCCGAACTGCACCAACTCTCCCTGCTCTGCTGAGAGTGCAGCTGAGTGCTGAGAGTGATGCTGCAGAGTTCAGCCCTTCTCCCACAGACCTTTGGTTCTAACACCCTAGATGCCAGAGGTGTGTGTGTTTGGGGGGCTATTTGCCCTCCTCAAAGTGCTGAATAAAGAGCACTTTCCTTTTTCCCACGGGAAAAATTCAACCTGAGAGGAAAATCCAGCACATCAACTTGGTGTCCTATGGGAAGGGAACCTCCCTGGGCCTGTTGTGTTTCCAGGATTTGCATGATCTGAAGAGGATAAGCATATGGAAACCAGCATTAGGAAGAAGAATCAGAAGGCAGTGGCACGGACAGGTTTCTCGGGGAGCCTCGGGAAGTTCTCATTGACCACCTTCATTTCCTGGCGCCAGCGAGTCAGAGCTCGCCCCTTCTAAAGCAGTTCTGGGCAGGACGGGAGGAAAGCTGTGCGAGGACATGACAGCGAGGAAGAAAGGCTTTAAAACTTGGGTCCGAGGGGTCCCGCGGGGTTTATGAAGCTCAAGAACATAAAAAACTCCCTTGGCTCTCGTGTGCTGCTCCTACACTGCGCGGGGAACCAGCTGCCGTGAAACTCCAGCTTGCGGGAGTCGGGATTGCTCGGCGATCTCTCGGCGTGTTCCCGTGGGCGCAGTGCCTGGGTCGGGTCGCTGTTCGGGGGTCGCTGTTCGGNGCGGTGTCCGTGTCATTCACCGTCGCTGCCACCAGGTGGAGCCCCAGCCCCGCGCGTCCCCCAGCGCATCGCCCTCCCATTGGCTGCGCCGGCGCGTCTCCATGGCAACGGGGAACAGGCCCCGCCCACTGCATCCCGCATCCTTCATCCCTCAGCCCGCATCCTTCAACCCGCATCCTTCGTTCCTCCTCCCGCATCCTTCATTCCTCCTCCCGCATCCTTCATTCCTCCTCCCGCATCCTTCATCCCGCATCCTTCGTTCCTCTTCCCGCATCCTTCATTCCTCCTCCCGCATCGCTCAGGGCTGCCACGAACTCTCTGTCTTTGCCTTCTTCTGTTCTCCCCTTACCCCCTCCCCACTCTTCCCTTTCCCCTTCCTGCCTCTTCCTTTTCCCCTTCCCTGTTCTCCTTTTCCCTTTCCCTGCTCTCCCCCCTTCCCCTTCCCTGCTCTCCCCTTTCCTTTCCCTCCCTTTCCCCCTCTCTGCTCTGCCTGTCTCAGCTCCATGGGATCAGCAGCAGCAGGGGCAGAGGGTCCCCGCGAGTGTCTGGTGACAGCGTGTCCCGAGTGGGAGGACAGCGGAGGGAAATAAAAGGGGGTGAAGTTGCTGCCAAAGCCAGTCCCGCTCATACAGGGAGGCCACACTTCGCTGGTGCTGCTGCTGTGACTTGGCTGCTCCTAAATTTGTCTCCTGAATACAGACATGAAGGGGCAGGGCGAGAGGGAATGGCTTTACAGGGATAAAGAATAGGCCTAGATGAGAAGTGAGGAAGAAATTCTTCCCTGTGAGGGTGGGCAGGCCCTGGCACAGGGTGCCCAGAGAAGCTGTGGCTGCCTCATCCCTGGGAGTGCCCAAGGCCAGGTTGGACAGGTCTAGTGGAAGATGTTCCTGCCCATGGCAGGGGGGTGGAATGAGCAGGTCTTTAAGGTCCCTTCCAACTCAAACCAGTTTGTGTTTCTATGACATTTCCCCAGGCACACACATGGACAGTGTTGCAGACAGACCTTGGGCAGTGACCTGAGACAGCAACAGCGGGTTGGCCTGGGGTAAGAAGCACAAGCACAGATTATTGAGAAGCTCAAGACAATCTTTTAGAGGCCAAATTTCCTTTCCTTACTCAGGCTTCTCCAGCCAGGTCTCATTCTTGCCCTGGGTGGAGCTAGATTTCTATCCCACTGGGAACGTTAAACTGTATGCTGAGGGTAGTCAAGGCCCTTCAAACTCTGCCTGTGGATGATGCCTCCACAAATGCATTGGAAATGCATAGAAACTGTTCTTTATCCAAGTCCTGGAAGTGCTCAGTGATTGGGAAGGGGCTGGCAAAGATTCTGTCTGAGTCACGGCTTCAATAAGGGGCAAAGAGGCAGGTGAGGAGCCTGGTCTGAGTTATAAGGTTCCAAAAAGTCCTGCATGGCTCTGGAATTTCCCCAGAATGTGGAGGCTGACTTTGTTTGGGACATATGTTGATGCTCAGCACCTCTTGCCCAGCTCAGGACCTTTATAGGCATCCAAGCCTGGACCGTGGTGCGATGGGGAGGCTGGGGCAGCTCCCAGGGGAACTGGGATGGGGTGGGATGAGGGGGAGAAGTCCGGAGAGATCTCTGTGCCCCACCAGCCTGGAGCCACCGTGCTGCTCCAAACACAGGCTGCAGCTTCCACCACTCCCCTCCTTTGGCCAGGGTGCTCCTGCTGCCACGTGGCCTTTTCCACTACAACACCCTACTCTGTGCCTTGCTTTGCCTCTCTTTCTTTTTCTTTTTTTACTCAGGAAACATCTGGAAGCTGAGTAAGAAACATTAAAAGGGGGGGGGGGGAAAGAAAAGAAAAGGAAAAAAGCAAGGGAGAGGGGATCTTGGGAGCACCATATGATTTCACTTTCCTAAGACAACTGCAATTATGCCTTTGAGGCTTTACCAGTCACTGTAGATTCAAACCATGTTGGATGATGTAAGTGGGAAAATATGAAGGGCCTACTGNGCCTCTCTTTCTTTTTCTTTTTTTACTCAGGAAACATCTGGAAGCTGAGTAAGAAACATTAAAAGGGGGGGGGGGGAAAGAAAAGAAAAGGAAAAAAGCAAGGGAGAGGGGATCTTGGGAGCACCATATGATTTCACTTTCCTAAGACAACTGCAATTATGCCTTTGAGGCTTTACCAGTCACTGTAGATTCAAACCATGTTGGATGATGTAAGTGGGAAAATATGAAGGGCCTACTGGCTGATTAAAAAAAAAAAAAAAAAGGAAAAAAGAGAAAAAGATCAGTTTCTGGCATTTTATTTAATATTCTGAGTCAGAAGAAGGGCGTTGTCCAGATGGACTTTTTCTTTATTGCTTTCCTAGGCTTGGCTGGGCCTTGCTGATCTCTTGGGAGAGGGGAAATGCCTCCTGTGTCTCTCCAAATGACCTGCCCCTCTGTCCTGCAGCCGTCTGCTTCTGCCATGAGGCCCCAAAGCCCCATGGACAGTGTTGGGAATGGATTTCTCCCAGCCAAGTCACGGCCCAGGCTGGGCTCTTCTGCCTTGTACTGACCAGGGAACTCCTGCTTCCAGGCATCTTCAACATAACCTGTCTGTTTGATGCTGAATCCTGGACAGTTTTGGGAGGGTCAGATGTGACATCTCCATGCAGAGCCTGGAGCCCAGCACTGGGACAGATCCACTTGAGAGGATAAAGATGTTGCTGTCAGATTTAATGGAATTTCCATTGGAAAAAGCAGGATGCTGCAGGAGAACTGGGCTTTCAGCTGACGGGGGTTAAACTGTCATAAAATAGACTGGGCAGTAATGAAATATTTCCCACTCTGGTTCCCATGGGAAGAAATCAGCTTTGGAGAGAGACAGTGACAGGCATGGCTCACAGGGCAGGACTGGGGCTGTAATCCCTGTGCAAGACCCCTGTCAGCTCCAGGGTGGGGAATCTCCTCTCCCTGGTGGGGTGGGGAAGGGGCACAGCTCAGACAGACATTTCTGCATGTAACACCAACAAAAGGGCACAGCTGGAGGTTCCACGGAAAAATCTCTTTTTAAAGAAGGCATGCGTGTGTGTGTGTGCGTGCATGTGTATGTTTGCTCATCAGAAATGAGGGCAGAGGAGATTCTCCAGGAGTTTGGGCTGAAACATTGAATTATTTCCTAATCTTTTGGCTGCCAAAACTCAGAAAACTGTGTTTAGCTGGAATTTCTCATCTCACCGTCACTGCAGACACAGGCCCCGATTATTTCAGTACAAACCGAGGATTGTTCGAAGGAAAATATCCAAGTGAAAAAACTTTGGTTCTCACCAGTTTCTCAGAAGAAGTGAAAACCATCTCAAACCCAGCGCAGAGGGAGCCCTGCCCTGCCTGGGTGAACACCAACACAACTGAGCATCCCCGGGGACAGCAAACCCCCCCCACCGCTCTGTGCAAGGATCAGCTTGAACTTGATTTCCCCAGAGCTCAAAGATGCTGCTCCCCCAACTTCCTAAGGCATCATCCTCCAGGGATTTGAATTTTTGCAGCTCCTTCTTTGCCAGGGAAAGATCTATATGCAGATTAAAAACTCCCTGGATCTGCATGAACCAGCAGCACAAGTGGGAGGCTGTAGGAGGGGATGTCTCCCTGCGTGGTGATGGGAAACCTTCCCTTCCTGCAGCAAAGGGAATCTTAATTTAGAGTCAAATAGTGGGAGACCACTTGTCTGGAGGTGAAGGAAGGAGGAAAGCTCATCCCATCCCAACCTCTGCATAAGAAGGGAGGGAGGCAGTGCCCCCACAGAGACATCCCAGGACCTGCATGCACTCACCTCAAAGTTCTTCCCGTTTTCTCAAGAGACATAACAAGTCAAGTGGAGGCACAGAAAGAAGCAGGATCTTTTCCAGGATGCCAAAGCCTTGGTTTTCCTTTTTCTCTGAGCAATTTGGTCATTTAACTGGTGAGTCCTGCAGGGCTTTTGCAGGCTTCCTGCACCCTTCTCCAACGCAGTCACTGGAAATGGAGCACGAAGTTCTGCAGAGCCCAACTTTTCCCTGGCACTGCCCTCAGGACGCTGCTATGTGTGACACAGGGAGCTCCCAGCAGAGCAGCCAGCCTGGCTGGAGCTGCGTTCCCTAAATCCCAAAAGGTGCTGTGATTGCACACGGAGCCAGGACTGCATTAAAACTCGCTCAAGCCAATGCAAATCTTCCACTCGCTCCAGCAGTTTTGGTGAGGCTTGTTTTGAGGGAATGGGATTTTGCTGCTTTTATGGGTTATCAAAGCCAAAAGCTGATTGCCATGCACGATGGAAACACCAAAACACAAGTGTTCCTGGAAAGCAAAGGCATCAGGACTGCAAATAAGGACACATTAACAGTCGCAGTTGGATTCAAGCAAAGACACACACAAAAGCCTCTTGGAAGGAGGGCTGTGAGGAGCATCCTTGGGATGGTGACCCAAGGTTCTTTCTCCTCCATCTACAGAGGGGCAGGATGAGCCCAGCAGGTGGGGCTGGTCAAGTTTAGCCTGTCCAGACTCACTGCAGAGCCCTCAGAAGAAGGAGAAGACATCAAGTCAGCAGATCCCAGGATGAGCCCTCTCCTTGCAGCACAACGTGGCTCCCATCCCTGCCTTGTCCTTTCAAAGTGGCTGTGTCAGCGAACACCCCATTTATACATTCAATCCATGCATCCACTTTACACCCCAGCTGTCCTGGGTATGTGTTTTCTCTTTCCTGACCTTTCCAAGCTGTTAACACTGTCCATGGCTGACGTCCTGAACCCTTTACAAGATTTTTCGGGCAGTGACAGCAAACAGCATCTCCTGACATGTTTGTGGTGATGCAGGTCAGGCCTTTCGATAACACACCATGAACACCCTGCACACGATGCTTTCAGCATCCTGAAAGGTTTCACTGGCTGTTTGCAAATCCTCAGGGGGAGGCAGGAGTGCAAATGAGAATTTAGGTATTTACAGCTCACAGCCTCCTCCAGCCCTTCTTTGCAAGGGATTCTTCTGCCCAAACATCCTTTTTGTCACAGAGACACAGAGACAGCACTGGAAAGACATTTAGGGCCCTGAGTCACACCAGTCTCCACCATCTGGGTGTTGAATGGGAGATACTCAACCCCCAAAACCCTCTCCCAACACCCACTTTTACGTTCTCAATCGCCATATGAAGAAAATATTATTCCTTCACTGCTATTCTTTACACAGGCTATTACCCTGTGCTATTTCAGCTCGTGTTACAGCTCCAGCCTCACTGTTTGAAGCCAAAGCTAATCCTAAATCATGAATGGATATTAGGCAGGTAAGGTGAAGGCGAGGGCATTGCACAACATGCCTGGCTGAGCTCCCTGAGTGAGCCCTGGCAGGGCTGGGGGCTGGAGGTGCTGGTCCCCATCAACCACATCCCTTCTGCTACCTCTGTGTTGCTGTTTCCTCTTCCTCCTCCTCCTCCTTCTCCATCCACTCCCACCTGTGCCTCCTCCCCGGATGGTCCCTCAGGGCTGCAGCCCCAGCACAGCACCCATGGGTGCCTGGTACCTCTGGTCATTTGGCTCAAAAAGTGCTTTACAGCACTGAATTCCCCTCTGTTCCCCAATTAAAATGTTCATTCAAGGACTCCAGGACTCGGATTACAGCAATTAATTCACTTCCATGTCCCCAGGCACATCGGACGAAATCAGGAGGAGCATTTCAATTTCTATCTAATCCCCCCGACTTCAGCTCCCCCCTTGGTGGCTGGGAACGGAGCCTAGACATGAAATAATGAACTGAAATCCTTCGATGCATTGACCAAAGAAAACAAGCCGTCAACTAGAAATATTCCCTTGCTTCTTTTCAAGACAGACCGAATCTCCTTCCCATCTGTAGGTATCGCTCTGTCGGGAAGGCAGCGTGAGTAACTCAGCGTGAAATTGTCAGCGACAGCATGAGATGCTGTTTGCAGAGCATAAATCAGTCTAGGAAATGAAAAGCACTATCCTCTCTTTTTTCCCAGGTTTGCTCAGCATTTTATACCTCTGCGGGGATGTTGTGAAGGAGATTTTTTTGGCAGATTAAACCCAAGTCCAACATTTGTCGTTAGGGCCTTAATTATGTTCAGTCTTCTCAGTGCTGTTTGCATTAGGCCGTAATATCTCCCTCTCCTGAGCTCCAGTGACTCCACTTAAGCATGAAAATGCTGGTGGAGAGGCTGAATCTCTCCAGGTTTTTCCAGCTCTTGGCTCAGACTGGAGAGTGACAGAAGCCAGGACAGTTCCACTGCCTCTTTGGCGTGGGTTTCCCCCCACGGGAAGCTGAAGCTGTAAGGGGTGGGGGGGGTAACACAGCAAATTGGGCAGAGATTTTTGGGTGCTGAGGACTGAATAAGGATTTTGAGAGGGTAGATTTGTGCAGAGCCTCCCTGCAAAACCCAGGGCTTCTGCCCTCCATGTCTGAATCCACCAGGAGCAGCCCCAGCTCAGGCACTTCGGAGCTGCAGAACTTACAGCTTGGTGTGGTCAATACTCACCTGGAAGCAGAGAAACTTTGCAATTGCCCTTTTATCCCATTTAAAGATGACCTGAGCCACCTGTATTGAATGTTCCGCTAAGCTACAGCATAATCACAGAATCAGAATATTCTGAGTTGGAAGGAACCCACAAGGATCATTCTGTCCGACACCTGGCCCTGCACAGGACACGCTGAGAATCCCACCACGTGCCTGAGAATGTTGTCCAAACCCTGAGAATCCCACCATGTGCCTGAGAGTGTTGTCCAAACCCTTCTCAACCTCTGACAGGATTGGTGCTGCGATCACTTCCCTGGGGAGCCTGTTCCATGGAATGCAGAGAGGCTGTGTCCATTCTCCATCTGGGGCAGGAGTGGGAAGGCTTGAAGTTGTCCAGTATCTACCAGAAAACACATCCTTCCAAGTCTCACTGGAATCAAATTGGTTCAGTCTTACCACCTGGTGGCACCTGGGTGGTGGTGGCACCTGGGTGGTGGTGGCACCTGGTTGGTGATGGCACCACCGGCCTGGGGCACACACTGTTTCCTGTGCCTGGATCTCTACAGGCTCTTCCATCTCCTTGTGCTTTGGCATTGCTAGTTTTAGGGTCCAGCTCTTTATCCCCAGCCTTCCTGCCTCCCTTCCTTCCCAAAAAAATCAAACCAGAGCTGATCACTGTGTTTTGGGAGCTTGCCCCTGCTCTAGTAGCAGTTCAGGTTGCAGAGCTGTGGCCATGAATTCTCCAGCACGGTGACAATTAGTACAAATGTTCCCAGACAGCCGCTCCCATCTGCTCCGTGGGTTGGTTGTGTTTGTGGAGTGCAGAGAGCAGAGTTTTTGCTGAATTCACGTGGTTCTCGCAGTTGAGTTTCACAGAGTGAGATCAGCCGTTTAATTTAAGCCAGTTCTTTCCTATTTTTTTGCAAAACCTACCTGGAAGTTTGGGGCTTGACTGTGTGATGATGCTGCATCCACCAAAACCTCGGCAGAGGCCCAGGATGTAGGAATGTCTGGGCTGCTTGGCTGATGAGCTCTAGAAATGGAATGAACTTTCACGTCGCTTTGTGGTTCAGCCAATCGTTGCATTTTGGTGTGGTTTTGCTCAGAGGTGCAGGTTTCACTCAGCTGCACGGGGAACAAATTCCTTCTTCCCTCCCTGCTCCCTCTGGCTCACACTGCACGATCAGCTGTGCCTTGTACCCCTGAAGACCACAGTGATGCACCAAGGCTGCAGGTCCTGGAGCTGCAGGACCTTCAGGAGGTACTGGTTGTGGGATGCTTTGGGCTTGCAGGGAAGAGGGTGACTTCAGGAAGGTGGTCTCTGCAGGAGGCCTTGCCTCAGCCTTGCACATGGAATTCAGGGTTTAGCCATGGCCAGTCAAACAGCCTGGAAATTCTGAAATATTCTCCCATGAGGGAGTTGAGATCCTGGCACGGGTTGCCCAGAGAAGCTGTGGCTGCCCCATCCCTGGAAATGTCCAAGGCCAGGTTGCATGGGGCTTGGAAAAACCTGGGATAGTGGAAGGTGGTGTTGTACCTTCCCAAGGAGCAGGGTTAACCAAAAAATTAATGAGGAGGTCTCCAGATGTCCTCACGATCAGAAAGCATCTGGTGGTCAAATAGAAATATTCCCCACATTCAAACTTTTCTCTCCAGTGAGGAGTGATTATGAGGTGTTGCTCAAGCAACCTCGTACAGCTGGACCCTGCTGCACTCTCCTATCATCTGGAATGCATTTGGGATAGCATGTGGCTCAGCCTTGCATCTTGAGGCCAGCCGGGCTCTCAGGTCATGGCACAGAAAGGCAGCGCCACGTCGTGATGCTGCACGGCCCAGAGGGGGGGATGTCACCGTGGGAAAGGCCAGGCAGAGTATTCCATCAAACCTGCAGGCTCCTGGAGGCAATTTTTATGGGGGCATTGGAAAGCTGAAGTGTGAAACAGAGATAATAGGTAAACAATCTCCTGATTTTTATATAATACTGATGCCCTTCAGGATGGTTACCCTGGTCCTGAGTGCAGAGGGGGAGAGGGAAGACAATGGCAGCGCAGGCTGGAGTGAGCTCAGGCTGCTCCAAGCACTGCCTCTGGGACGGGGGCATCCTCCCTGCCTTGTGCCGTGTCCCACAGCCACCTCAGAGCCTGCCTGTGCATTTTCCTATCAGCATCTGAGGAGGGAACCCCTCTCAGGAGGCCACTTTCCATTTGGTTTTGATTCCTATCTCCTGCCAAGCCGCTGTCCCTCCTTTATGACTTGTTTCCCGAGGGAGGGCACGGTGAGACAGGCTTTGTCCAGCTGCCTTTTCCATGGAGCAGCCGGGCAGTCTAAGCTTCTGGGCTTCAAACGGGGCTTTCAAACCCCTTGGCCCATGCCCTTGGCAGGAATCATCCCATCTCCGCTTTGAAAGCACCGGAGCGTGAGTATGGCCAGGATGTGCCCCCTGCCCTTGTGCTGTAGATGCTGAGCCTCTCCATGCCCATGAGGTCTTGTCCTTGCTGTCCTAAAGGCCTTTGGTCCTGGGAAACACCAACAGTGCATATCCCGTGCCTTTTTAACTTAAACCCTCCCCTCATATCGTGGTTATTGTCCAGAGAGATGTGCCATAGGATCATGGAGTCACAGGCTGGTTTGGTTTGGAAGTGACCTTAAAGACCACCATGTCCCAACCCCTTGCCATGGGTGGGGACAACATTCCAGGAGACCAGGTTTCTCCAAGCCCCATCCACATGTCCTGGTGCACGTTCATTTTGTAGAGAATTTGGAGACATGCAAGCAGCTCTTGTGTCATTTCTGTCCCAACCAAGTGCAGCAGCTCCTGTGTCATTTCTGTCCCCACCAAGTGCAGGATGCAGCACTCGAGTCCCAGGAGAGCTGCACAGCACCAGTCCCAGCAGGGACCCACAGCATTCCAGGATGGAGAGAAGAGGCAAAGCATCCCATCCAAAAAGATCTGTGCCTGCCTCACCTGCGAGCCTCCCGCACACCCCAGGGATGCCCACACCGAGCTCAGTGTCTGCGGAGAGGGATTCTGGAAGGGGGTTTTGCTGACAGGGAATGAATAGAGCTTCTGTTCCGCGGGAAGGGCTTGGATTTCAGCGCGGGGAGGGAGAGTGTGCTGGAGCAGCGGGAGAGGCCCTGGTTTACAAAACAAATAAACCACTGTGGCTTCTATGCGAGAGTAATCTGTTTTTCTAAAGGGGCCAGGGATAATTTACCACCTGATGTCAGCTCCTCTACATTTCGAAAGGGAAGTTAACAAATGGAAGCTGAGACAGAGAGGGGGAAAGGCTGTTTGCCCAAAGCTGTTTTGTTTTGGAACTCCCTTAATCCAGGCTGTTCAAACCCAGTGAGTTACTCTGTCTCTGGGGACAGGGGCAAAGGCAGCCACAGCTTGTCCCTGAGACCAGGCAGCATGTTTGGGCTGAGGATGCTGCCATCCAAGAACTGTGCATCCCATTCCATGGGCAGGGGCTGCTGCCATCCCAGCAGTGTGCATCCCATTCCATAGGCAGGGGATGCTGCCATCCCAGTGCTGTGCATCCCATTCCATGGGCCAGGGATGCTGCCATCCCAGCAGTGTGCATCCCATTCCATGGGCCAGGGATGCTGCCATCCCAGCAGTGTGCATCCCATTCCATGGGCCAGGGATGCTGCCATCCCAGCAGTGTGCATCCCATTCCATGGGCCAGGGATGCTGCCATCCCAGCAGTGTGCATCCCATTCCATGGGCCAGGGATGCTGCCATCCCAGCAGTGTGCATCCCATTCCATAGGCAGGGGATGCTGCTGTATCCCTCATTCCGGTGCTTTCTGCCTCCTTTCTCCCACCTCAGAGGCAGAGCCAACAGGAATGTTGTGAGGACATGGGGGTGTATTCCAGGATGCATCTACTTTGGGGTCAAACCCTGCTATTCTCGAAGGGAGAAATAACCTGATTATTTTCTTTGTCAGATCCATCTGTCTCCCGACAACAACTGTGGCCACCCCTTCCCTGTTTATGTGACATCATTCCAGCCCAGTCGGCGGTGGTTAGAGCGGGCCGTTTTGTTTGGACTAATTTAATCTTTCCATTTTCAAAACTGCTGATTTTTATAAACAGTTTTAAGCCGCAGGCCGAGCTGGATGCTCTGTTTCCTTGGAGTAATGGCTCTTACCCAGCGGAGCTACGTGAAAATGCTCTCTTGGACAACCCTTAGGCAGTTCATGTCTGAGATTCCCGGTGGTGGGAGCCAGCAGGACCCTCCTGCCCCTCTGCTCTTGGGGTCCCCTTGGGGGTGCTGCTGCAGCTCCTCCTGCCTCGCAGCCCGAGCCAACCCTGGGCTGTGCTTGCCTGCTTGCTGCAGGCTCTGGCAGCAGGATCCAGGAGGAAAACACTAGATGGCAGGTTGAGGCCATGTCTGAGCATCTGCCTGCCCAGCCCAGAGTGGGCTGCTGTGGCATCAGGGATGGCTTGTAGGGTTGGACTCTCTCTGCTGCCAGGCTCTTCCAGATGGGTTTGGGCTGCTGTGGCATCGGGGATGGCTTGTAGGGTTGGGCTCTCTCTGCTGCCAGGCTCTTCCAGATGGGTCTGAGCTGCTGTGGCATCAGGGATGGCTTGTAGGGTTGGACTCTCTCTGCTGCCAGGCTCTTCCAGATGGGTTTGGGCTGCTGTGGCATCAGGGATGGCTTGTAGGGTTGGGCTCTCTCTGCTGCCAGGCTCTTCCAGACGGGGCGGGTGCAGGAACCTTCTGCCTTTATCCAGCTGCACGTTTGCACGAAACTTCTTCAAAACTCTTCCCCTCGGGGCCTCGAGGCCTCTGCCAGGTTTGGCAGAAGTTGGCAAGGAGGTTTGAGGGGAGGGTTGGCAGCTCTGCAAGCAAAGGGTGGTCTGAGCAGTGGATTTGCAGAAAGCAGGGCTGGAAAGTGGAAAGAGAGAGAGCATTTCAGTCGTGCTCTGTGACCCCTGAGCCCACTCGTTTGGCAGCCCAGCCCCTCCTGAGCTGGTCAGTGTGAGCTGGAATGAACCCCAACCCCAGAGCAGACGGCACTGCGTTCCAAAGACCAGCCCCTGCCAGGCACCATCCTGCCATCCCCATGAGCTGTGTCTTCTCCACGGTGCCCGGGGCCAGAGCACAGCACCCTCCACAAGGTGCCCCACCAACCAGGACAAACTGGGGTTTCTGTCCCAGAGAGGGTGACTTTTGAGGAACAGCTTTTCAGTTCTCCCTTTCTTAAATCTGTGCGAGCTGGAATCCCAGATTTATTACCATCCAGGGATCCTGCAGGCACACGAGGGATTGATTAGAGACATGCCAGGGCTTTTTAAGGACAGGGACAAGAGGTAAGGCCATCCACTAGCACGACACTGGCAGTTCCCAGGTTTTTGTGTATTTATAGAGTAGTTTGTAGCTGCTCGGTGTCTCCGAGGGCTGCCGGGAGCCGTGAAAAATCAGGGAGCAAAAAGAAGATGCAGAGGTTTGGGCTTTGGGCCAGTGCATGATAAAAATGATGCCTCTATGATTTCTGGAGCAAAACATCATTAAAACAATGGAGATGGGAGTTCGAGGGTGCTGGTTCTTGGCTCTGAGCTGAGTTCAGTGCAAACCCTCCTGGAGAGGGGCTGGTCGGCTCCGGGCTTTTTATCTGCTCTTGGGATTTTGACTTTTAAGAGAAGCCAATGGCTTTTGCAGGCCAATTGTGCAGATTGGAGTTGTTTCACATCAGCCGTGGCTGAACTCCTGAACTCCTACACACTTCCCAGAGCTGCAGCCCAGCCCCGAGGCTGGCCCTGGCTCCAGGGAAAGCCTCTCCCCCAGCGTCCCTGGGGACATGGGGGACGTGGCTCCTCAGGGGTGGCTTTTTCACCCACGGAGCCTCCAACACTCCTGGCACTCGCTAGTTCAAAGCAGGTGCTTGGGCCTCACAATTTTGGGTGCCAGGAGCTGGAGGAGGTGACGTCCAAATAATCCACCGCAATGGCACAGCCCCGTGTTGGGGCTGGGCATGCAGAGAGCAGCTGATTCACTGACACTCAGACAATATTCAGTGGGATGTCCCCGGGGATCTCGCTCTGAAAAGGGAAATCCACTGGTGTCGCAAATGCTTTTTGAGCATTCCTTGGAAGGGGACTGTGATGAGAAGCTGCAGCTGAGGGAGGGTGGAAGGGACCTTAAAGCTCATCTTGTTCCAACTCCCTTCCATGGGCAGGGACAACCTTCCCCTAAACCTGGATGCTCCAAACCCCATCCAAGCTGGCCTTGGACACTCCCAGGATGGGCCAGTCCCTCTGGGCTCCTCACCCACAGCTCTGTGGGTCGTGCAGGTACTCGGGTCCCTGCCGGGGAGCCCCTGTGGCTGTCGGGGAGCCGGCGTGGCCGTGTCTCAGCAGAAGGGAATGTTCTTCCCCAGCAATTTAAAGGCAGCCTGGAAGGCTCTCAGCAGAGCCCATGAGTCACCTCCCTCTGCACACGTGGGCTCCGACACAGCCAAGGGCCCCAGTGCCAACAGCAGCACCACATGGACTAGCAATGGGGAGCGACCCTACAATAACAACCCAGAGGGACCAGCGCTCCCAGCCCCGAGCAGCAAACCCGTGTCCACCCCTTACGGCTGCTGAGCATTTGCCAGCACAGTCTGTGACCATGAGGAGGGAAAGCGGAGGGAAACCATTTGTCTGGTGCAGCCTGAGATCAGGGCTGTGTCTGCCTGTTCCTCTCACACCTCCTCCAGCCTTATTTTCTGGCCCCGTTCTCCTCATCCATCTCCCTCCATCAGAGCTTTTTTTCCGAATCCTTTTTCATGGGATGTTACTCTCCTGCAGTCTCTGCCACGTGGAAGCCCCTCAGACCTCCCCTGGCCGTGTGATGTCCCCAGAGCCCAACTGGTATCAGTCAGAGCTGCTGGCCATGGCCAGACAGTGCTGGGAGCCAGGTCCACATGCTGCTGAACAGCAGCTTGAACTTCTCCAAGGGCTGCAGCAGGCTCTGAATCATGCCTTAACTGCTCAGTGCATCTTGTCTGGATGGTGCTCCCACATGTGGTTGGCTCGAACCAACCTCCTTATTGAGGCATTTGAATATATGAATATGCTGGAACCCCTCCTTCAGCACAGGATCCCTCTGCCATTGCCAAGGACAGGGCAGTTCCTTGACCTGGGGAAAATAATTCATCTAAAATATGGAGTCTTGCCCAGCTATGGTAATTTATTATGTCTTTCAGATTAAAAACCAGTCATGATTTCTGAGGACTTAATATCTCCACCTGCCTCTAATGTGACTATTCTTACAGCTTTTGCTATAAGTAAAGACTTAAAGTCAGACAATAATTACTGCCATGGAAGAACCACTGTTTTCTTGTCATGTTCCATTAAACTGTTCGCAGCATGAGCCAAAGAATTAATGGCCTTATTAGCTGGGCTTTAAAATAAATCATATTAGAAAGGAGAGGGACACAGAAGACACCAGGGGTGCCAGTGCCCTGGACAATATGGCTGCAGGGCTGTTGGGATGTTTAATATGTTTTAGCTGAGTATTGGTTTGGTCACCAAGGGATGAAGAGTGTCTTTGGGGAAGGACCTTGGACCAGGGGAGGTGGCTGGGCAGAGATGTTCCCTGACTGCTGGGATCTGCTGAGGTTTATTTTTCATCTTGCTCAGTGCCATCAGCTCCATCCAGGCCTCGCCTGGGGATGGGTGTGTTGTGGGAGGTATTTTTGCTGCTCGGTGAGGGCTGGAATCCACACACCTTCCCATGGTGACAGATGCCAGCTGGGGAAGGGAAGGTGCCACAGCCACGTGCTGGCAGCAAGAGCCTGAAATTCATTTGATTAACGAGCATTGTTGTTCTTTCCCCTTGAGCTGGAAAACCTGGCGGGCTCTGAACAGTTTGGAAGTACATCAAATCCCCCAAGGAAGGGAGACAGGGTTTCCAGCCCTCCTGCATGGAGAGGGCTCGGAGCAGTTCATCTCCCAGACACCTGCAGACACACTCAGGCATGTGCACAAAGGTGTGGCGCTGGAGGCAGGATTGCTCCTGGACCTGGGCTTCATAGTCCACCTTTCTGCCTCTCCGGATCTGAAGATTAAGGGATTTACTTGGTGGAACAGCTCTCACCTCCTGAGCTTCCTCAGTCCCCGAGGGAGGCAGCTCACCTGGGGACACGGGGACCAGGACTGTGTCTGCCAAGGGGACAGAGGGCACAGCATCACAAGCCAAATCCAGCCCAGGGCTGCCTTGGCCCTTCTCAGGGTGCCACATTTCCCTAGGATGTGGTTTTAGCAGCAGACCTTGGGATCTGAAATGCCAACCTGCTGCCACACACCAGGAAAGCAAAGCCTGGGCTGGCTCTGTCTGCATCTACCACCTCGTGTCCTGGGAAATGTCTGTCTGGCCCACGTATGGCTCTGGACTCTCTTCCAAATGTGTCAGGCAGCCCAGGAGAGCACAAAACAAAAAGGAAATAAATATTTAAATATCCTCAAGTTTTTACTTTTTTGTTGTTGTTTGTTTGTTTTTGGTTTTGTTGGGTTTTTTTAAGGTTCTGCTGCATCAGTCCTTGCCGAGCAAAAGTTATCCCTCACTGCTGGATGGGCAGAGCAGCTGTAACTTTTTTTAACAGCACCTTCCCCTTCTAAACACCAGCCCAGAAGGCTCATGTTTATGTCCATTGGTCTCTATTGATTTCTTTACCTGCCTCTGCTTCAGGGCTGAGACTGCTGAAAAACCTGAACTGCCTTGAACGTTGGGGGTCACTCTGCTGCTGATTTATTTCCTGCTTCAGCCTGATGACATTCTGCTGGTTTGAATGATTTTTTTTTTAAACTAAGGGGTCGAGGCCTAATGGCACTTTAGGGTTGAAAAATGTGTCCACACACTTGCAGGGTACTTACAGCACACGGCCCTCGTCCAGCAAGCATAGTTTTACTGGAGGCAGTGAACTCAGCTGAGGACGCCAGTGGGATGCCTTGGAGTGACCCCAGACCTGCAGGAGCACAGATGCTGTTGGGGTGGGAAATATTGCCATCAAAATCAGACTCAGAAAGAACCACTGGTTTCAAGCAAACACCCTGAACCTGCTTTCCTTACCTAAGAAACTGCTGACACGTGAGGTGTCGTCAGTGCAGCGTGGTACTGCATTTTCAAAGTTGTACTTAACTTTTAATTTCATCAACAATCGTTCAGTTTCTTCCAGCACTGGAAATGTTGTGGCTTGGGTTTGTTTGTGTTTTCATTATTTATTTTCAAAATGTTCTCCTTTCCCCCAACACACAGAGGGAACAGTCTCTGCCTCCCTCTTAATCCACAGAGGCAACAAAAAGCTGAATTGTGAGAATGGAATGGAAGTCGAGCTCCCTGTAGTAGCCAGGCTACCTTCTTAAGGCTTTAGGATTCACAGGCTGATATTCCCACAGTTCCTACCTGCGCATTGGGAAATGGAATACTATCCAGAAAACGTCCTGGAATTCTCTGGATTGGGAAAAAATACAAATCTAATGCCCTCTTGTGGCTCCTCACAGCAGCGTCCTGGCAGGGCTGTCCCACCTTCTGCCTGTTTTGGGGTGGGAAAGAGAATTCTGGGGTAGGAAAGATAACAGGGGGGAGTGTGCCATCTCTTCGCCCCATGGAATGAGTTGATGGGAACTTCCTTCTCCAAATGGCAGAGGAGAAGTTCTTGCAGGGTGATGTCACCACAGGGAGGGCGAATGTGAAGCTCAAGGGCAGCTTTGGCTGTGGTGACCCCGATGTGTTCAGCCGTGACCTGTCGTTGTGGAAGGCACCCCATGACACATCCAAGTACAAGGACAATTATAAAAATGCTCCATATTTGAGAGCCCTGGGGCCTGTCCCCACACCAGCTTTCCAGGAAAGACCTCCATCGGCATCTGCTTCCGATTAAGCATCACTGGGTTTCAGCCCAAAATAACTTCAAAGATTTATTGACTTCCATGATTTCTAAACAGCTCCCAAGGAGCAGTGGAGAGCCTGGTGCTGGCTCTGCTAACCCAGTGGGATGAGCGGGTTCTCCGTGCTCCTGATCCCACAGATTACCAGGATATGGAGCAAATGACTCCCCATTAGAATATTAACCTAAAATTACTTCCGCTGTGAAATTTTAGGCATTTAGAATTGCCGAGCAGATCTGAAATCAAAACAATAATCCATATTACTCAATATCCCCCTCCAGCAGTGACTTCCCACTGCCTGGGAAAAGTTCTAATCCATTAGAGATGGTATCCTAAAATAGGAGGATCACTGCCCCTCTTTGCTTTTGTTTCAGTTCTTCCTCTTGAAAGTGGATAGATTCTCATTCCAAGTAAGTGCTGAGCATCCAATCAAACCCTGTGAGTCCCTGGTGACTGACAGTGCCACCCACTCCATGACCAGCGTAGCTGCCGAGATGGTTCTTCAATATTTGTTTGTAGAAATGGGTCCTGTATGGACACAGCTGTGATCACAGAATCCCAGTCTGGGTTGGGTTGGATTGGAAGGGACCTTAAAGCCATCTCATTCCACCCCCTGCCATGTGCAGGAACACCTTCCACTAGACCAGGCTGGTAGGATTTCCCCCTTTTGTTCCAGGCTCTGTTCAAACCAGGCTCCTGTTTGCCTCCTTGAAAGCAGAGGCTCCTTAGAGGGGCTTCTCTTTCTCCAAACCAAACATAGATCTACTAAAAAGCATGGCTCTGGTCTGTGCCAAGAGCTCCATTTCCATCAGGATTTCAGGCACTTCTTTATAACTCCGTTTCCTGGGAATCTCTTTCCAAGGGCTTTGTGCTGATCCTTCCTCTCCTCGCTGTGGGTGTTTGGGGCGAGCACTCAGACTCCTGGACCAAGGGTGGGGGGATGCTCTCATCCAGCTGCACCAGTGCTGGGCACCACATCCAGGCTGTTCCTCATGCACTGCGAAACATGGCGCTTCCTCCAGACCCTGCCAATTTTATTAAGCTAAAGCAAAGCCTGGAGAAGACTCAGAGTGTTTTTCACTGGGTGCTTTGCACTGTCTCAGCTTGGGCTGCACTGGTGATGTGCATATCCAGTTCCTGTTGCAATAATCAGCGAGCAGGGGAGTGTCAGGACGCAGTGGGAACATCAGTTTGATCCAGCACGCAGCCCCTCTGATGGGGTTTTGCACCAGAGAGAGGGTCTGGGAGAGTCACCACACTTTGCACAAGTCAGAACTCTGTTGTGCCTCTTGGTGACTGGGGCAGAAGGGTGCTGCAGGCAGGGGATGGGACAGTTTGCCAGTTGCTGCTGCTCTCAGACAAAAAAAAAGAGATGGAAAAGCCTCAGTCCTCATGCTTCTTTTGTGGCCTGGACAATGTGAGTCACGCTGAGTGCCTGGGGCACCCGAGGAAGCTGCCTGCTGTCCCCCCGCCTGCCCCCAGCACTCTGGCTGCCTCTTTGTCCTTCCAACATGTTTCTGCCTTGACTTCAAGGGAGGATGCAGAGGAACATATATAGGAGAGGATGGAAGGAGCAGAGGAACATATATAG
This sequence comes from Grallaria varia, assembly GCA_013396735.1. NCBI lineage: Eukaryota > Metazoa > Chordata > Aves > Passeriformes > Formicariidae > Grallaria > Grallaria varia. The sequence goes on along the minus strand of VWZG01012370.1, from coordinate 885,470 downwards.
GAGAGGATGGAAGGACAGGGAAATGGAAGGAGAACAAGTCCCAAGCTGCTCAGAGCAGAGCGTGTAGCAGAGAGCTCCAGCAGGAGTGTTCCCAAGCCTTCGGATCAGCAGTGGGACAGAGGAGTAAATTCAACACATATTTTCCATCCTTGGCTATCCACATTGCCCCTAACCTGATCCCAGTCAGATACACAGAGGCAGCTGCCAAGGAACTTTTATGACTCATTTGACAGGGAGCCTGCACAAGAACCACGCATTCGGATCCAGCTGTCTCCTCTCTGTTGTTGTTTAGGGAGGACATTTGTGCTTGCTTAGCTCACCTAGGAAAGGGCCAGGGGGCCCCTGGATACAGGGGAAACTGGTCTTCAGCCCAGCCTGGGAACATGCTGTGTATTCCTTAAAAAAGGGGAGAGCCAGGATTGAGCTGACGGGGAGCACGGCTCAGGATTTGGCGCCGTGGGCAGCAGGTCTGAACCCTGGGGGAGCCCTCCTTGCCACATTCCCTTCATCTGCTTGGCTGTGAACAGAGCCATTCCCCACCAACACTGTCCAAAAATCACCCGGGAGGTGGAAATTCCCGGGGCTTGGCAGCTGCCCTCTCCTTGGCAGGGGCACAGCCCTTGCCTCGCACAGAGGCACCAGCAGAGGTGAGAAGCAGAGAGCATCTGATGTCCCCTAAAAGTGGGCTGGTGTTCAGCAGCAGGTCTAAGTGACACAGTCAAACCTTGCTCAGGAAATCCCAGGTTAAACGAGACCTTAAACCCACCTGGGTCTCTCACAGCAGCCAGATCCTGCTGCTCTGGAGCGGGTGGAGGATTCTCCCAGCAGAGCACGTTCCTGCCCATGCTGAGTCTCATCCCAGTCTTTAACAGCAACAGATCAACCTAAACCCTGAAGACTGAGATAGAAAATCCCTCCCCAAATGCTTTCTGTTATTACAACTGCAGCCATCCCTGCTATTGCCATGATCCACAAATTGCCTGCCTCTGCCCTGGTGCGCTTTAGGTATCTGGGACAAGGTGAATGGGACGTTCTCAGTTGGAATTGGGCAAAAAGCTAGAATATGGTGAATATTTTTTGTTAGTAGTGCAGAGGTTGTCAAAGTAGGCTTTGTTAGCAAAATGCATCATTCTGATTCCAGTCTGGTACCAGAAAGCAGGAGGTTTATCTTCAAAGCTGTGACTTTCAAACTAAACAAACCAACAAGCCCCTTCCTTGTGAGAGGGCAGAGCAGGGTTTTGGTGTCCTTACTCAAAATGTGGTTTTACAAAACTGGCCTGGAGATGTCCCAGTCTCAGAGATCCCTTTACCAGGCAGTGTTGATTTTTTGGGCAAACTCCCTGACTTTTAAACATTCTGCTTTCAGTATATAACAGGCTGCATTTTCCCTCAATACCTTAAAACTTTTCACCAAGTGTAATTGTCCTTTTTACCACCCCTCTCTAAAATTCAGTATCTACAATACATCTTTCACTTGGCTTTTCAAGTTTCTGAAGCCCTGCCACTCTCTTAGCTCATATTTTCCCAACACTTCAAGTAAGTACCATTAAACAAAAGTTGAGACTCTTTTAAACTCTCATGAGGCTGGAAAATGGATCAATAAGAAAAGTACCTGAATGGATCATCAAGAAAAACACCTGCTACCAAAGATCCTTCCTAGCAAGTGCCACTGTGTCTCATGAACCCAGGTGGGATCCTGCTGCCATGTGCCTCCTCTGCACTTCCAGGGCAGGGAATTTCACAGCCTGAAGCAGGTTCAGCATCCTGCAGAGTCAGCAACCCTCTGCTGCAAAAAAGGGTGGTGAAAGCCTGTGATGAGGTCCCTGGAAGGCTGTGCCAGAGGCTGGTGTGAAAGGGTGGGCATTGCCTGCAGCAGATGGATGAGCAGGGTCAGGAGGGTTTGGACCGCCTGGGATGTGCTCCAGGATGGGATTCTTTAGTTTCCCTGTTGCTAACATTCCTCTTATCTCTCTCTGGGGCTGGAATGCCACACACAGCACCCATTCCAACACACAGGCACCCGGCCCAGCACATCGACACCCAACTCAGCATATCGACACTCATCCCAGCACGGTGACACACATCCCAGCACAGTTGCACCCATCCCAGCACACTGACACCCATGCTGGCACAGTGACACCCATCCCAGCTCGGTGACACCCATCCCAGCACGGTGATACACATCCCAGCACAGTTGCACCCATTCCAGCACAGTGACACCCATTCCAGCACAGTGACACCCATGCTGGCACAGTGACACCCATCCCAGCATGGTGACACTCATCCCAGCACAGTGACAGTCATCCCAGCATGGTGACACACATCCCAGCACAGTGACACTCATCCCAGCACGGTGACACACATCCCACCACGGTGATACCCATCCCAGCACAGTGACACCCATGCTGGCATGGTGACACCCATCCCAGCACTGTGACACCCATCCCAGCACGGTGATACCCATCCCAACACAGTGACACCCATCCCAGCACAGTGACACCCATGCTGGCACGGTGACACCCATCCCAGCACAGTGACACCCATGCTGGCACGGTGACACCCATCCCAGCACAGTGACACCCATCCCAACATGGTGACACCCATCCCATCACAGTGACACCCATCCCAGCACATCAGCACCCATCCCGGCTCGGTGACACCCAGCCCAGGACAGTGACACCCATCCCGGCTCGGTGACACCCAGCCCGGCTCCCGCGGGGTTTTTGGGGCCGGTTGCCCCCGAGGTGGTCCGGGCAGTCGGCGCCGAGGGGGCCGCGCCGGGCCCGCCGGCGGCATCACTAGATGGTGCTCACGCTTGGCTTTTGCCGAGCCGCCGGAGCCGCGGGCACCCGCAGGGATGCTCGAGGGGCTCCTGGTGGTCCCCAGGGCCTGGAGACCCATAGCGGTGCTGCCATCAATAACAGCGGCCGTGAGGGAGATGCTTCCCGGCTCTCCGCTCGCCTCCGGGCTGTCAAAGGGGAGGAATGTGTTGCAGGGGCGCTCACGGAGCCTGTCCTGCCTCTGCTGCTCCCTCCGTGCCAGCCCCGCTGCACTGGGCTCCTCTGCCCACACTCCTCCGCCTCCGTGGGGCTCCCACGGCCGTGGGTCACTGCAGTCACATCCTCCGAGACAAACCCACACAGGAGCAAGAGTTGCTCAGGGCATTCTCTGGAGAAACTGGTTTCTCATGACTAAATATTAACACGCAAGAAAAAAACGAGCCACGACCGTAAATTGGCTTAAACCCCGTCATCGACTCCCCAGAGCAGAGGAAAGTCCGGTGCTGGCGTCGTGAAGCAGATGCAGGGAGAGGGGTTGGGTGTGTTGGCGAGGGATGCTCCAAAGCACCTCCTTTCCAAGAGCTTCCTGTGGCCAGCTGGTGACCTGGGCTGCAGGGAGCTCTCTGGGGTGGCCTCTGAAAGGACAGCTTCTTGGCTTTAGCCTTCCAAATCCTGTTCTATTTATTAGCAGCTCCTTGCAGCACGAGGGAGAGGAGCAGCTGGGATTGCACTGACACGCAAACTGGTGGGGAAGCTGCAAATCTGTTCTGGCTTTCGGCAAGTCCTCAAGTCCCCTTTGCTGGGCAGGCTGGGACACAGCACAGCAGGAGTCACTGGCAGCCAGGAGCCCTGTGCTGGGGCCACCAGCACCTCTCTACAACTAAGTCAAATTCCACTCCATCCTGCAACAGGGGCCCTCATTTTTCTTTATCATTCCCCCTCTCCTTGGGTTTGAGGTTAGAAAAGTGCCAGCACCACGCAAGACAGAGTCCTGGTGGTGGTCCTGGTGGGCACAGCAGGGTGCCAGTCACCCTTGGTTGTTTGTTAATAGACTGATCCAGGAGCAAAGGAAGCCATTGTAGGTGATGTGGTTGCTGCACAATCCAGCCATGGTCAGAAAAGCTTCAGGCTACATCACTAATGAATTTTCTTCTGTGGGATATGATTTGCCCTTGGTTATGCCAGGACTGGGCTGGTGTTGGGAGTGTTTTCAATTCCTCAGTGAAAATGTTGTCTGGGCAGACCAGACCACACTCCAGAGCAGAAAGTAAAGGAGTGGGAAGAGCAGAGAGTGCTGACCGTGGGGACATGCTGGCTCGAAGCAAGCTGGGAGGGGAAAGACATGGGTCCAGGAGAAATTGGAGGGAAAGCCTAAGGAGGCAGAAGGGATTAGTCCCTGCCAGTGTTAGCCAGGATGAGCTAAATACCTGGCTTTTCACGCTTTCATCCAGCACTGGAGCAGAGCCAATCAGGACATATTGCAGGAGGATTTTGGATGGTTTTGGGGAGGGCAATGTCCATGAGATGTGATCTCCTGGGCCCTGTGCTCTGCTGAGAGCTGCCTGACCTCCTGCTCCACGCCGTGGAACCAGGGAGAGAACGAAAAGGAGCCTGAGCAACATGAGCAAACCCAAATGTGTTTCCACTTAGTGGCTCCTCCGAGGCCAAATGATGTAACTCCCGCGAAGCCCTGCAATATGTTGGCAGGAGGAGCCCGGTGACAACTCCAACTGTAAGTTCCTGGGCTAATAAGCACAAAAGTTGAATAAAAATAAAATAAAAAAAGAAAAGGCTTTTCTTTTTTTGGCTTAACATAGCGATCCTCCCCGGGACTGTTTTCTGAGCAGAGAAACAGCACACTGAAGGAAAAATTCCAGCCCTAAAGACCCTGGTTCCTCTCCTCTGGGTTTAATAGGGCAAAGCCAAGGGGTACCACCCGCCAGGACATGCATTTCACAGCAGCAGAGCTGGGGTTGGTTCAGCCTGATGGGATTCTGAAGCAGATGCCTGCTCCAGAAGAAGTTCACTGCCACCCTCTTCTCCAGCCTTTATGGAGTTAACCACAATTATTAGTACTAAGGCTGGGTTTTTCTGTCTCTGTGTGTGTTACCAGCAAAGAATGTTTTACTACAGCTCTCCACTCAGCCACCAGCCTCCAAATGGACCATGTTACAGTAGAGCTAAATATTGTGTCAGGGACCATGTGTTTCTTGTAAGATGGGCTCGAGCCATGACTGTGTAGGAAATTGTTTATCTCTCTCCCCCCTCTCCCTCTTTCTGCCTTTATCCTCCCACGGGCTGCGTGGACTGCCTGGGTGCTGGCAATGGGAACTTTCCCTGGGATGTTGGAGGGTTTTTTTCCCAAATTTTATGGTAGTGAGGGCAACTGCAGGCTGTGATCTGTCCCTTTGTGGCTGGTGACATGCCCATCCTGCTCCCAGGGGGCACGGCTGGCTCTGTCACTGGGCTCAAGTGCCACCAGGGACTCCAGGCAGTGGCCAGAATCTCTGGTGCGGGCTGGCTTGGCACCACAGATGCCTGGGGAGCCTCTGCTGGAAGGCTGGGCTGGAGCAAACAGCACAATGCTGATGTGCCTGTGGATGTGTCACGGAGTGAAAGCTGCCCAGAGACGTATTGGTCAAGGTGGAGATGAAGCTTCATTGATTGATCTCAACGTCTGCAGGCTGGACTGTAGAGCCAGATGAGTGACTGGGAAGTAGAACAAACTCTCTGGAAATGGATTTATTGCTACTGCAGCCAAGACAGAGCAGAGCAGCCCCTGTGGGTGCTGGTCTGAGCTGAGCCTTTGCTGCCTGTGCCATCAGAGGGGCACTGCTGTCACCGTGGGCAGGGTGAAGGCTTGGCTTGCACATCCCTCCATGGTTCAGGGCACAGCAGAGGCACCACGGGCAGGAAAACCCCTTTTGCCTTCACTGAGACAAAGTCAGCAGATCTGGGACTTGTTTCTCCCCTGCACTGCTCTGCAAGAGGGATGTCAGGGAAACCTGAGCCCCTTGTGCCTTCCTCTCCTTATCCATCCATCCATCTCGACGCCATCCCCAAATGTAAAAAGGCACTTTTCCTTTTTATTGTCTCTGCTCTCTCCTGGCCACCAATCTCTACAATAGCATAATTGTGCATAAACATCTGATTTCTTTTACTTTGCCTCAGTAATAGCTTGTAGCAACCCTTTCCAACATCTATTAATACCTTGCAACGTATTAGATCCAGACTTCAGATCCCCAAATGTGACTCTCTTCAAATAAATTGGGGAAAGGCTGAACCCAGAGCAAACGTTTGCTCCCTGGTCAGTTTTAAATACAGTGCAATCTGTGTCTCTCCCCAAATTTAGCCAAAGCTTTTGTTTTTGAACCCCTTGGACTTTTCTCTTGGTGAGATATGATAGATGGGGCCCACCTGGATCAGACCAATGATCTCTAAAATCAGTATCCTGTATTTCAGCCAGCTGAACCTGGCAGGGCAGTGATCCTCCCACTGCCTCTTATCTAGAGCAGAGCTATAGGAGAGCAGGGTGTCTACAGGGGAAAATCTGGAGCACAAAGAGATGAACAGACTCATTCCCAAATCACCCAGGAGGCAGGTGGGAGGTAGAAAACACCAGAGCTTGATCGTGGTCCATCCCAGGACCTGGGGTGGGTTTTGGATGGGAATGATGCTGAGATGCCATTTCATTGCCTTACACTTGCTCCTCATAAAACACAGGGAGTTTTCAGACATGCAGTGGCTTCCTCAATCAGCAAGGCTTGCATTTAATTTAATCTTTGGAACAGCAGGGTTTTAACTCAAATAGAATGAAGATTTTTCCAGACAGACTTTTTTTCTGAATTGGTTTAACTGCAGATGGATTTAGGGGGCCTGTCACTGAATGTGACTTGCTCTATCACCGACCCACCTGCAGAGGCAGAAACAAAAACCAGCAAAACTACAACCAAAAAAAAGCCATATCTAAATCCTGTTCCTTCCCACTGTAACAATGGATAACTTTTGAGCAATCCTGTGTTGGCAGAGCTGCAGGGCCTGGCTGTGCTGGCATGAAGGGCATCAAGCAAGACCAACACGGTTCTTGACCAAAGGCAGAGCTGGAGAAAGAAGCAGCATTTCCCATTGAGGAATTCTCTTTCTCTTCCCAAACGCAAAAATCTACACAGTTTATAATAACAAAAAGGCATGCTAGCCCTGATTGTATCTCTGGCAATGAGAAAAACAGCCAGGGTTAAATCTTCCAGCTGGTTATAATTCCTGGGAAGTGTTCCCTGCCCTTCCTTGTCAGGACACCATCAGGGCACAGACTCAGAGTTTTGAAATATCATGGGTTTTTTGCACAAACAAACTGTAAACCTGCATCCTCAGCTATTCTTTTCTTCCCTTGCTCATGCCCTGCACACACCACTGTTGGTGTCTGGCTGTGCTGGGGCTGCTGTGAGATGGCAGCGATGGCTTCGTACATCCCATTGCTCCCTTGGAATGATCCAAGAAGATTCTTAAGGAGAAAAGGACTCTGAAGAATTTGTCTTGGAAAGAAAAACTGTCTGTGAAGATCTGCTGGGTCTGTCTTTAGGTTTTCAGGCTTAGTAAGGCTGCTAAAAGAGATCAGATTCTTATTCCTCTTCACTAGAAACAGCAATTTAGGGATTTCCCTGGTTCTGTTTTGCCTCTTGCTGCTGGCCAGTGGTCTAAATTGGGCTGGGTGAAGGAAAGTGGTTCTTTCTCTGCTGGGATCATTAAAAAGCCTGAACTGTACCACGGCCCGACCAACCCTTCAGATGCCAACTTGCTTTTCCACCAGCCTGTGCCCCAAATCCCTTGGGCTGCAGCCGGGAACCTTTCTCTTTGATCCATCTCTGCTATTAAAGAGCTTCTGATAAAGCCACAAAGCTCCTTTCTAGGAAAGGGACCTGAACAAACCTAAATCTTGGTGCTGAGCAGCAGTGGGGAGCCGATCTTCAAACTGCATCTCCTCACCAGCCTCAAAAGCAAAGCAGCTCATTTTAACTCACTACACGACACTTCAGAAATGATTAAAGTACCTTAAACATGCACCTTTTTCATCACAGACCTGTCTGCTGCCAGGGTGCCAAGTACAACAAACCCCATCAAAAGCATCATCCCTGTGACGGGTTTAATTGCCCGTTGTCTTATTTTCTGAGCAAGAAGGGCTTGAACAAAAAGAGAGACTGGAGAAATATGCACATCCTCCCCCAGAAATGCCCCCTAAAAGCAAACTGCAGCCCCGGAGGAGCCAGTCTGCAAGGCACAGACACAAAGCGCCGAGCGAAGGACATAACTGGCTGGTGAGCGCTGGGAAATAATGCCCTGAAATCCTGGCGAGCCCATTCATCACCCCGGCTCCAGTGATCATCTCAGCAATAAATTCCCTTATCATCCTATTGGAATTTGACATTAATGACCTGCCTGTTATTTCAGAGGGAGATGGACTGTAACCGGCGGGTAATTGGTAGGAAAAAATTGCCAGTTATAGCAAAGATCTGATACCGTCAGAGTAGTTACACCACGAGAGAGGGAGATTAGGGAGCTTTGTTTACCACAAGGGGCTTATTCATCCTGAATAAATGTGTTCACTTCCCGGAGCCTTCCTCTTACACCCTGATTCCCCTTCAGTGGCATCTTAATATCAGCACTAACACAGTTTTTTCCCAGTGACTCCCGTATGAAGAACAGCAAAGGAGCTGCTGTCAGTGCACAGATGTCTGTAAAAGTGATTAAAAACTTCTCATCAAACTCTCATTAGTTTATGCATTTATTTCTAAGCTGTCTTAGCAAAGACAGCTGTAAATTCTTAATCATTCGTGTTACTCAGAGAGCTTCTGCAAACGCCTCTGCTCTGCAAGATTTTTCACAACCAAACCATGCCTGGTTTAGGTTTTGTTTCTCTTTCTCTGCTGGAGCGACACAATCAGTTTATTAACATTTTTCTTTGCACCTGCAGGTCAACTTCCAGTCTGCTGTGCCCAAATAATTGAGTCCATGTTCACAGGGAGAGCCTGCAGCTTTAACCAAAAATAGGACAACTGACTCCTCTGGAGAGTGCTGGGGAAGAGCCAGAAGCAAATCCAGAGGTAAAATCCTGGCTCTGCTGCAATGAACGATACCTTTGCCCTGACTTGATGAGCCTGTGCCTTTCTCAAAGGCTTCTTGCTCCTTCCTTCCACTTCCCAGCTGCAGGACCAGCAACACAGACAGNTTTTTTTTTTTTTTTCTGGTTGGGGGAACATTCCTGCTTTTTAAATGAACCCCCTGGAGTATTCACAAGAACAAAGCTGCGAGGCACGGCCACAGGAGGACTGAGGCTGCTGTAGAAGTACCGGCACAGATTCCAAATAAACCATCTGCTTTCTTTGCACAGCTCTGACTGTAACTTCCCATCATGTCCTTCACCTTTCTGGGAAGAAAGAAGTGGTGAAGGTGGTGGGAAAATTGCTTCCCCAGAGCCAAAGGAGGTTTTGCAATCACTTTCACTGGAGCCAGGGCTGCTTTTAACCCTCTGTATTCCCATCGGTCTGGACCACCCTATAGGCTCCTACCACTGTAAGCAGCCATGGAGGAAAAGAAATGTACCTGTCCCAGGCAGATTCTCCCTGGAGGGTCTGTAGGTGGAGGGAACGGCCCCAAAGTGCCCTTCAGAAGGACACTGATTTCTCTGCTGGGGGCCTGACAAAATTCACCTTCCCGGCTCTACTCCTGAGCCCTCGAATGTCCCAGGCTGGGTGTGATTGCAGGATGATCATCACCACATCCTCTGGCCATGGCAGGCAAACAGTCTGCTGCCTGTCCTTGGCACCAGCGCAGCATGCCAGGCTTTGGGGACAAAATATATGGCTGCAAAGTCCTTCCAAACCAGCAAAACTACCTGGAGAAACACTGGCTGGAGTTTCCTCAACTGCTCCTTAAAACAGAGGTTTGAAATCAGGCTCGGGGCAGAGATGGAGCCTCAGACCCCTAAAGAGGGAGCAGAGCTTGGAGGGACGGATGGAAAATTTGAGCTTTGCATTAACAGCATCTGAGACGGGAGGCTGGAACAGCCCTGGAGCCTCAGCACACTGCCCTGGAGCTGAACCGTCCCCTCCGATGGCTTTAGCAGGGACTGGGAGTCGATTCCCACGTCTCTGGAGCCGGCGAGAGGGGAAGGCGCAGGTAACGAGCTGTGGCCGTGCCTCTGCTGGAGACAGCAGAACGAGGAACCTGGGGGTTGGATTTCTTCCCCACAGCCACATAAAAGCTGTTAGCTGCCACGGCAGGAGCGGAGCCCGCGGAGCCAGCGCTGTGCTCCTTTTTATGGAAGGCTCTCCGTGCACAAAACCCATCATCGGAATGAATTAAAAGCCTTCGTAGTGGCCACATTCCTGTGTGCTCCTTGTGCTCTTCACTTGACTCACCAGTAAGGAAGCCAAGACAATTTGTAGAGGCTGTTTTGAAAACCCTCTAATTGATTTAATTCACAGCCAGAACCTTTCCAGCCCACTTGCTGGACATCCCCCCCCAGGAACGTGCTTGATCCTGGGTTGCCCCATGTCCACGGCGTTGGTGTCCTCCAGCTCGTTCCCTCTTGGCTGCAGCCTGGGGAATGAGTTTCTGCTGCTGCTCCTGGTGGCCACGCACAAGAATGGAAATATTTGGGACAGCCTGAAACAAGCTTCAGTTTCTCCTTGCCTTGTTGAAAGGCATGTTGTTTACGGCAGACAGATCAGAGATGAACACACTGCAAAGAGTGTGGGGAGTTCATAAATTAAACCCTGAATAATCACAGTATTCCCGCAAAGAGCATTTTCTTATCTTGATTTTCCCCCTTTCTCTCTCTCTCTCCCCTCCTCCATTTTGGACTAATCACTACCAGAGCAGGAACCTTCAAACAGATTTGTTTGGAGGCTTGGCGTGAGCTTTTGCTTTCCCTACAAAAAACCCAGAGCCCCTTTGGAGGGGCAGGAGAGCTCCAGTCGGAGCTAAAGTCAGAACCTAAACAGCACTCGTTGCAAACCAGAGGAGAAGTAGAAAACTGCTTAAGACACCTCTGGCTCCTGCCCTGCCCATCTCCAGCAGAACCCCTTTCTCTTTGACTTGTGCTGGTGGAATTGTGAGCGCTGTGAGGTTCAACCCTCTTGTGGTTTGTTCCCTACGTGTTTGGGAGACGCCTTCCAGAACAAGGCAGAAGGCATTGGTATCATCTCACACAGCCATGGACGGTGATGTGTCAGTCAGTGGGACAGCCTGGCAGATGATTTGCTCCCAAAGACTATTTCAGCACTGCCCCCTGATTCCCTGCCCGGCCTCCATGGGAGAAAATGGGGAGTTGTGGCACGGGATCCTTGGCAGAAATGGGTTGAGGGACTCATAAAAGCTGGTGAGAAGACCCCCCAAGGGTTGCTGTGAGAAGACCCCTCAAGGGTTGCTGTGAGAAGACCCTCCGAAGGGTTGCTGTGAGAAGACCCCCCAAGGGTTGCTGTGAGAAGACCCTCCGAAGGGTTGCTGTGAGAAGACCACCCAAGGGTTGCTGTGAGAAGACCCTCCGAAGGGTTGCTGTGGCTGGAGCAGCCCCCCAGCCTTGGGGCAATGCTCACTGGGTCTGTGCTTTGGGGTGGGGATCACGCTCATGGCTGTGCCCCACAGAGCAAAACCCTGCCAAGAGGCAGGAATCCATGGGGCAGAGAGAAGAGGTCAATTCCCAAAGGTGGAAAGAGCCTTTCTGCTAAGCCCAGAGAGGAGTGGTGAAAATTTGGCATTTAATACCTTTACCATCTGGAAATGTCAAACAATAGCAAAACAATGGAAAGCCCCCCCAAAAGAAGAGAGTCCCAGCTCGAGGGGCTGTCCCCCAAAGCAGAGGCAGGAATGATGTCTGGGAAGGAAATATGTTGGCCATATGAGTTTGTGAGTCATCCTGGTTGTGAACAGCACGCCAGTCAAGCGTTGGCTCACACGTACATTGGGACATACACAGATAATCTGAGTCCTTCTCTTCACCTTTCTGCCCCGGAAAACAGCCAAGCTGCAAACACTCTGAGGAGGATGACACAGCAAAATAAATGTTTTAGCAGAAAACAACCCAACAAAACAAAACAAAACAAAACAAAAAATAACAGAGAAATGAGATTTGCGTATGTTTTTCTGGGAAAATTACCAAGTTTTCCTTGTTAGAAAATGAATGTGTCGGAAACCAGCTTGTAAAACTCAAAGCCTGCCTCAGCAGTGATTTGCCATGGACTGTCACCTACGCTCGATGTCCACGAGAATTCCACGATCCTCTGTCCAAAGGGGAGGATTGCTGCTGATATTTTATTGAGGGATTTGTGGAGGAGCAAATCCTGGTCAGGGAAGCGACTGGAGCTTTCTCTGAAATCCAGCAGCAGGTGAGGAAAGTTTGTGGAATACAGAATTACCTTTGCTTGCTGCCGAGCTGTTCCCAAGGAGATCAGGAGCACGGTGATAAATGAATTTCAGGAAGTCTGGGGGTTCAGCTTGGCCAAGGGGAAACACTGCTGGTGTCTATCTGAGCACGGCAAACCTGATTTTCCACTTACACACCCCATTATAAATCAGCACTAAATGTACTTATGGTGACATGCCAAGTCTTCCCTCGGATGTCATTTCCATAGGCACACGCTCCTTTGACCGCAGGTGATTAGGTTTGATGAAGGAATCACCCAGAGAGGCGCTTTGGAGGGTGTCAGTGGGAGATGTGTCGCATTAGACACCCCAACTGGATGCCAGAAGGGGCTGTGACCCAGTGGAGACCCAGCCAGTGGGAATCCTCTGCCTGCAAAGCTCCTTGAGTCTGGAAAAACTGCGTTGGAAATCTCTTAAGAGGTTTTTGATTAATGTAAATTGAATTTTTTTTTTTTTTGCAGCAGCAGCAGCAAAGTAAAGCTTTGGTTTATATACACATCCCCTTGAGGCTTATTGAGTCTGAGGTTTCCTTGCACTTCTCTTCTTTTCTGCTTTCTGTTAAGCAGGACAAAAAGCATCCCAGGGCCTGTATTTCCAAAGAAGACAAATCCACAGCCTGGAAACCAGAGCCACCAAAGCACAACCGAAGCCATGAGAACAAGTCAAGCACTCCAGGCTCCTGCGAACGACAGGAAAGGATGTGCTCGGAAACTGGGGCAAAAGTTGAAACAGGATTTAATTTTATCTGGATTGATGCATCTGTCCCTAATTAGTAATAGCTTCCCAGTGCATGACGTAAGAATATGCAGAGGGTTTTTAAGGAATAACTCTTGGCTAAGATAAAGTGTAGCCATTGTCGGAGAGTTCTTTTATACGCCAACAGAGATTTGGGCAGTCAAAGATGAAAAATAGATGAGATCCCACAATAACACATGTTGAAGGTTAAAATCTTTCAGAATATAGATCCTGTCTTCTTGCCAATCCATTGTGGAAAAAACCCAGTAATTTTTCCATAACCCCTGGTTAATATCTGTATTTACTTTTACTTAGAGATGTCCCTTCAGCTCCCAAAACTGCACAGCACATGATGCTGTACAGAGGGATGATGTACAGAAACTCTCCGTGATTGTACTGAAAGTTCCAAAACCTGCTGGCAAAAATTGGTCATGTTTAATGGCACTTCAACAAAAGAAATGAAGCAATTAGTTAAATTAAAAAGCCCTACTTTCTAGTTTTTTTCATGGCAACAATATGAACCTGGGCCATGTCACTCGCCTCGGACTGCACAGTCCTTCCCTCTTCCATATCATTCCTTTGTTCCCAGTCATACCTTGTGCCATCCCACATATTTCATCTCAGTTCTCTGCGCTCACACCCTTGAAATCCTTCCAGTCTGCCTTCACGTCCACTCCTCTAACTCACCTCTCTGAGCCAAGCTGTAGATCCAGGCTCTAATTCATCCCCACAAACCCATCCCTCTGGGGCCCTGACCATGTTCTGATATTTCCATGAGCTGTGCAACATGTGAGTTCTTCTCCTCTTCTAACATCAATAAAAGTGCAGAAACTTTCACCAGGGTGAGAGAAGAATCAGGTTTCTGGGTTCCTCTGAGAACCTCTGGGACGCTGTACATGGTCCTCGCCCAGTGGTGAAGAACTGGGGCAGGACACGTTGAGCAGATGGTGATTCTGGACTGCAGATGAGGACGGAATTACCGTGTTCAGATCTTATCTTTGATACACTTCCAGCTTTTATCAGATGGTTCCACTCAATGCTTGGCATAGCTGATGCAAAGGGAAGGCCAGGAGAGCACTCGAAGTGGAAGCAGCTGAAGGAGCCCAGCTAAGAGAAGGGCCCCGTCCCTGGGGTGCTCTGGCTGTCGCAGTCCAACCCCACCACGCTGGAGTGGGGACTTCCCCGTCTGTCTCCACTCTTCCAGCACTTGCAGAGTTTAAATATTTACCCCTACATGCAAAAAAATATCCCAGTACCTCACTGGCTACAGGTCTTCTGCTCCCTCCTGCCACATCACTTCACACTGCAAGCAGCAATTGATTATAAATCAAAATATCTGGGAGGATTGATAGCATGTGAGCAATTTCTTGGAGTTAAAAGGCTTTCTTCCTTGGGTTTTGGCTTTGGATGACCCGTGCTCCTAATGCACTCCTCACTTAATTCACCCCTGCCAGTGCCAATGCTCTTATTTATGAGGTCGGTAATCGCTTTCTCTCAACACGCTCTGAAAATCTGCTCCTTCCCCAGAACATTCCTGCAAGTAAATCCTTCCCCATGAATATTCTCAGTACAAGCAGAGTCCGGGGCCTGCTCAGGGCAGAGGAGAGGACTTTCAAAGGACTCCCACTGAGTTCAGTTGGCTCACACTCCAAGCGAACACACATCCACACCCACAAGGCTCTGTTAGAAATGGCCTTATGGAAGTTCACAAGAAGGAAACCAAACCTTTCCCAAAGTCCTCAGGAGGGTCCGTGGTTGTTTCACCATCCTTTTGCTGCACGGGGACCCCAGGGTTTTACCTCTCAGGAGGAATCTCAGGCAGCCCCACAAAGCACACAGCTGAAGGGCTGTGCTGACTGAAAATCCTTCCAGAACGCTGGGTCTGCTCTCTTTTTTCTTCCTTAACTTAAAAACCAGAAAAATATCTAGAAATGCCTGTGCAGGAGAATCAATCACATCCAAAGGAACCTTCTGGGTCCCATGAAAGAGCCCGTGTTTTCAGCCTTGGCAGTTTATTCTTCCTCCTTTAGGGAGGCAGCACAGATATGTTTTCCATTTGGAATATCCCAGGGGTCTTGCAGCTCATGCTGAGCCCTTAGAAGGAAACGAGCCACTTTTCCCAGCAGCAATCCCAGCTACAATTAAGAAATGCTCGATTTTTTCAGCATACCCAGACTGGCACTTGGTTCAAGCCATAGGAAAGCAAGAGCACGAGGTCCACATCACAGCAGACCCAACAAATACATAAATAAGAACACCTTTAGCTCAGAGCATTCTCCATCCCCCTCAGCTGTTTCACAGCCCAAGCAAAGCTCTTTATTGGTGTCATTTACTCAGCTGTCATGTGGGGTTTTTATCCTAAAGCTCTGCAGTGGGGAAATAGGAACCTGCAATGAACTTGCCTCAGACTGAGGCAGATACTTAACTAGAATAAACCAGTGGCTGGACTGAATAAACACAGCAGGCACTTTAGAAAGAATGTGAAGTTGACATAAGATCTGTTGGGTGAGTTCAAGAAATGGGAGACTTTGCGCCGAGGTCATAAATCTTCTGCGTTGAAAAGGGGGTAGTGCTGAGCTCTGCACCTTGGTACCTCCCTGGGACAGACTGATGGTGGAGGTTTGCTGTCCCAGAGCCTCTTGGTATGGGCAGGGAGGTTTCTTCCCCACTGGAGCTGCTGGGAGTGTGGACTTCGCCTCCATCATCCCTTGTGAAGTGTTGCAGCTCAGCGAAGCCTCTGGCAGAGGGTCCTGGCCCTGGCTGTGTGAACCTGGGGGTTGTGTGAGGAGCTGAGTGTGTGCTGCTAAGCCCTGAGACACAAACATCTGCAAGCCCAGGGTCTCTGGACCAACACTTGTCCCAGCTGGGACAACCCCAAGTGCTGTCAAGGGCCATGGCAGTGATGAACCCCAGTGGGGCTGCTCCACAGCTCCTGCTGTGTTTGGGAGCCACAGTGTCCTCAAATGACCCTGACTCTGCCCTCTTTTTCCTCTGAAAGGCAAGGGTGGGTGAAAGGGTGGATCGAGGTCTTGGCTCCGGATCTCCTCCCAGCAGCCTGGATGATCCGAGGGGCAAGTCGGAGCCAGTTTCCTCCCGGCTCTGCAGCTGTTGGAGGTGTGGATTGCCTGTGGCTGGGCTGGGCACGGGGCACCCAACCAGCTCCTGCACCTCGGAGGGCAGCCTGGAGGTGCTGAGAGCCCCAGGTAAGCTCCATCCCTGTGCTGAGTGGAGCAAAACCTTCCCCAGTGCTGAAATCCCAGGGAATGCCATTTGGCAGGGGGGGTGTGACAGGACAGTCTGCCCTGACACGGGTCCTGTTGGTTTTGTTTCCTCATTTTTAAATAAAATTGCACTTATTAAAGACAGGCTTTCAAAAAACTGTATCACTGAAGACCTTGACACTACCCCTACCTACGGTGATGGATTGCCTGGGCTGGCAGGATCTTCTAGTGGAAGGTTGGCACGAGATGAGCTTTAAAGCCCCTTCCAGTCCAAACCATTCTGTGGTTCCATGACCTGTGGGTTTTGCTCAGCCACACCTGGCAGCCGAATGGGAAGGTTGGGACCTGAGCGCAGTTCTGCCTCCACCTGCAGCCCCTGTGCCTTGAGGAAGCAGATCACGTTCCCTGGGGAGTGGGAAGAGATCAGCAAAATGCTCTCCAGGTCCCTCCGTGGTACCTGCAGAGTGGTCTGCACCGTGGCCCAAGAGGTGAGAGCCCTGGTAAGTCAGCCTGTGCTAAAGAATCCCAGATGTTTAATATTTCTGGTCCCCACCCCAGGGAAAGGGAGAGGAGCTGCAGAGAGTACAGCAATATTTTTTTTTTTCAATACATTCCATATGTTTCCTCCATAAGTCAAGATTAAGCAGCCGTGCTGGTCAGAATAGAAATCAGCCAGCCGGCTGTTCTGCTGTCTCTGGAGGCAGAACCAGCCCCAGCACAGGCTCTGACCTGACTCCAGAATACATCTCCACGGGGACAAGTGGAATTGTCATCCCTGTTGTCACCGCTCCCACTGGTGCTGTTGCTTTTACAAGAAGGACTGGTCAGCCTTGGCCCCACCTGTGTGGGAGGAAAACCTGAATTTTGGCACAGATGCTCTGAGGCTTCACAAAGTCCCTGTGCTTTAGTCCAGGGTGGTATTCCCAGGAAAAATGTCGTGTCCTTCAGATCCCTCAGCCCCAGGCCAGTGTAGCCAGGTATGTAAAAAGGAAGGTGGCACAAAGCACCCAGCTCCTTCCTCCTCTGCCTTGAGCCCCCAGTTACCACCCCTCCCACCAGCACACACAAGATGTGTTTTATTTAAATAAAAAATTAAAAATTACATTTTTTTTCCTATTATGCCCCCAGTTACCACTCCTCCCACCAGCACACACAAGGCGTTGCAGTCACCCCTCAGGATGCTGAGTTCCAGCCACTGCAAAAGCCATCTCTGAGGATGCAGGGAGGAGGAAAACCCAGCAACCAGGAGGGGAAGGAATTTGCTCCCTCCTGAAGGGCACACTCAAAATAATTGTGCCAGCCAAGTGTGTCCA
This sequence comes from Grallaria varia, assembly GCA_013396735.1. NCBI lineage: Eukaryota > Metazoa > Chordata > Aves > Passeriformes > Formicariidae > Grallaria > Grallaria varia. The sequence continues at coordinate 868,001 of VWZG01012370.1, read as the reverse complement.
GAAAGTCCTCAGTAATTGCTATGGAAATCATTTCACATGTGTGGGATTTTTTGGGGCTAAAGTATTATTACAGCTAATTGCTGTTTGATTTTGTTCCTGTTTACATGCCCATTAAAGGAACTGTTGAAATGCCTCTGCTAAAAGACTTTCTTCTTTCTCTTTTTTCTTCTCCTCTTTTTCTTAAGCCATCATGGAGAGAAAACAAAAAAAAAGAAGGGATCGTGTTGCAACACTGGGAGTTCATGAATGGCCACTGGCTCTTCAATGATCTTCCAACAAAGAGCCACGGAAAGCCCACGAGAGCCTGATGTTGTCCCAGTGGTGGGAACTGACAGGCTTTGAATTCGCAGAACTAAGGAGGCTGTTGGTTAATGAAACCCTTCTGAGGCTGAGCCCGTGCGGGGAGATGGGAGGACTGGAGAGGTTTGAAGGTGGGAGGAAAAGTGGCCACAACCAGGTGGTTTGGGAGGGAAATAAGGGGCATTTCTGCTGCGTGTCCCCCATGGGAGACTGGTCTGGTGTACAGACACACTCCATGGGAGACTGGTCTGGTGTACAGACACACTCCATGGGAGACTGGTCTGGTGTACAGACACACTCCATGGGAGACTGGTCTGGTGTACAGACACACTCCATGGGAGACTGGTCTGGTGTACAGACACACTCCATGGGAGACTGGTCTGGTGTACAGACACACTCCATGGGAGACTGGTCTGGTGTACAGACACACTCCATGGGAGACTGGTCTGGTGTACAGACACACTCCATGGGAGACTGGTCTGGTGTACAGACACACTCCATGGGAGACTGGTCTGGTGTACAGACACACTCCATGGGAGACTGGTCTGGTGTACAGACACACTCCATGGGAGACTGGTCTGGTGTACAGACACACTCCATGGGAGACTGGTCTGGTGTACAGACACACTCCATGGGAGACTGGTCTGGTGTACAGACACACTCCATGGGAGACTGGTCTGGTGTACAGACACACTCCATGGGAGACTGGTCTGGTGTACAGACACACTCCATGGGAGACTGGTCTGGTGTACAGACACACTCCATGGGAGACTGGTCTGGTGTACAGACACACTCCATGGGAGACTGGTCTGGTGTACAGACACACTCCATGGGAGACTGGTCTGGTGTACAGACACACTCCATGGGAGACTGGTCTGGTGTACAGACACACTCCATGGGAGACTGGTCTGGTGTACAGACACACTCCATGGGAGACTGGTCTGGTGTACAGACACACTCCATGGGAGACTGGTCTGGTGTACAAAAACACCCCTCACGGCCTTTGTTTTGAGTGTCTTATTATTTTTCTTTCCCTGTCCCACACTGATTTCACTCTTTGCCCATCTGTTGGAGCCAGCAGAGAGAGAACTGACCCTGGCAGGGCTCAGTGTGTGCCCAGGGACCCACTGGGAATTTCTCTTGGCAATGCTGGTACTGGTACCATCACTCATTATTTTTTCTCAGCCCTAGTTTTTAGCACAGTTGTCCCAGGGCACAACTTGGAGAGAATTAAACATCATGTGTGCTCAAAATTTGGCAAGCAATTGTGTTCTAATGGCCTGCAGCAAGGCCAGAAAACTCCCTTATCAGTTCATCAAACAAAAAATACGTATCTTTGAGCCATCCTTCAGAATAGCTTTTCCAGGTTTTATTGTTCTATAGGAAAATTGACTTTATGTTGCGGTGTTGAGCAGGTTTTGGGAGAAGGAACAGAAGGAATCAGTTTTCTCATCCTGGGAGAAATACCCCAACCACCCTGTTTCATTTGGAAAGAAAAACTGGAACTGGGAATGATGCTAAAAGTTGAAGGTATTTTTGACTATGTCCATAGAAGTGCTTTAGGCTCATTCAGCATTTGCCAAAGGAAAATCAAACCAACCAAAACATGCACAAAGGAAGTGCTGCTTCCTGGGTTTTGCTATTTCAGCATCAATTTCCCAGGAGCTTCTCCCTTACCATGGGATTCTTTGGGGGCCGAAGCTCTTGGCAGAAGCTCGTGAACATGAGGTGTGTGATGGTCAGTGGAAAAGGTGCTGGAAGAAGGGCCGGAGAGGGGGTTTTAGGACTCCTTTAAACACACCCTGGAAGAGGTGCCAGGGGAGCCCCTTCCCAGGCCCTCCTACCTCACCGAATGCAATGTCCCTTTGGAGGAAGGAGAGGCTGTGCCTCACCAAGCTGTAATATTCTCATTCCAGACATTTATTTTCTTCAGAGGGGACTGAGAGCACATGAAAACTGTCCTGACTGTGGTGAGCCACAGGCCATCGCTCCCGGCCCTCAAGCAGCCACACACAACATTCAGAGCAGGGCGAGAGCACAGAAAATACAGGATTATGTTGCTAAGGGACTGGATGGAAAGAGGGGCTGGTGCCACCACAGCCCTTTGCCTTGGAAAACAGGAACCTTGTTTGCTCTATTTTTTTTTTTCTTTTTCTTCCCCTTTCTATTTGGCTTCTGCCTCTGCCCTGAGAAGCCAAATTAGCTCATGGTCTGAGGCTCCAGAACTGAACATTAGCAGAAGCAAGATGATATTGGCTGGAAATAGAAGCAGAAACAGAGCTGTTTACCATCCTGTGTCACTTCAACACTTGGAGGGAGCAGGAAACAATTCCAGGGTTTGGACACTCTCACTACAGCTACCAAAAACACCTCTGTAGGCACAACTGTTTCATAGAATCACAGAATCATGGAATGGTTTGGTTTGGAAGGGACCTTAAAGACCATCTCTTTTTAACTCCTGCTGTCACGGGCAGGGTCACCTTCACTAGACCAGGCTGCTCAAAGCCTCATCCAGCCTGGCCTCGAACACTTCCAGGGATGGGGAATCCACAACTTCTCTGGGCAGTGTTTCCCATGTGGCTGCTGCTTTATACCCCCTCCAAAATTCTATGGGAGAGGACATCACCTGCTTCAGCTGGGATGCTCCAGCCCATCCGATGGGCCTTGAGATGGTTTCCAAGGGGCCACATTGCTTTCCCCGAGCAGATGGGAGCCCATATCTCAACCAGGGATTGTTCAGGGCATATAAAAGAGAGACTGAAACACACACTATCCCAGTTGATTGATTGTCCCAAATTAAGATCCTGAGCTGGCGCCTGCAACTGAAGGTGCTGCCCATCTCAGCAGCAGAGCCACCGTGGATATGTGGGGTATTTTTAACAGGCTCTTCCAAGGAGGATAATGATACAGTGGTGCCTCTTCCCTGCAATTTCGTGAAGTCTCTGTATTTGGAAGATGATTTCAGCCATGGCACTTGCAGGCTAAATAGCAGAAGGAAGAAGAATGAGCTCTTGATTAAAATATGTCTAGACAGAGACAGCCTTCTGTATTTTTAGGTCCTAATTTAGAGAACACAGGTATGGAGGGATTTACATCACTTCCAAAATCTGATCAGTTCATTCTGCTGGTTGTAAGGCAGTTCTGATGGTCAGTTCCCAATTTTATCAACAGTCTTGGGATATTTGGTGTTTTTCTGGTGGTCCCAATGGATCCCAGAGCAAGTGGGACCTGCAAATGTTGAAGTTTCAGTGGGGAGAGAATCCTGGAATCACGGAGTAAGTTGAGTTGGGAGTTTAAAGATGAAGCAACGCTGCTTTAAAATGGGATAGCTTGAGCCATCTCATGACTTTTGAAGGCTTGGGATTCCTGTGCCTCCAGAGAAGACCCTTTTAATTTTCAGACCACTTGTGCAGCTTAAAATCCCCAGCCCTGACTGCAGAACTCAGACCTTTGCAGCCTACGGAGTTTCTTGAGCCAGCATCCACCAACCCCTCTGAAGGGAAAGGCAGGAATGACTGTCCCAGGGGACTCGATGTGGCAACCAAGTCTTTCCACTTGAAGACCAGCTTGTTCCAGTTCACACCATGCTGGCAGCATGGTGAGGATGAAGCCAGTTGGAGCCACGACCTGCAGCTGGCAGGGCACATTTTCTAACAGTGTGACCAGACTCAACCTAAGAGCAGTTTACTCTGCCTGTAGAAAAGCATCAGCAGCCCAATCAGCTGAGCTCCAGGTAGATGTGACAGCTCCAAACCCCCCTGACTAGTGGACACATTTAGTCCACATCCACTCCACTGTGATTATCGCTGGCACTCAGCATGATTTTGGAAATCAAGTAACCTAATAGTGCTATTATATAAACTTGTTGAGCAGACCCAGAGTTGAACCTTCAGTTTCCATCCACTGACCATCAGCTTGAGCATTTTTGCACCACTCAGTCCCATGTTTGGTTACAAACTTTACTGAAGAACTCCACAATTATTGGCTCCCCAAAGCAGACAACAGCTGATAACCAGCATTAATCCTGCTGAGGCTCTTTGGACTCCACTGAGAACAAAACGCAACGTGTGAGTGTATTTTGCAGAGCTCTAGGGGAAAATGCAGGGTTTGCAGTGTTTGGGTACAAAATTACTCCTGCCAAAAATCTATTTCTCCTGCAAGAAGATCCTGATTCTGCAAGGCATGTGTCTGGTGGGGGTAGGGCAGTTCGCTCAGCACTGCAGGAAAGTTTGCAAATGGTCACGTTCTGATCTGGTAAACTAAGACATGGAAAAGAAGACACTAATTGAGATGTAACTAAGCTTGCATTAATTCCTAAAAGGGCTTGAAGCAGAAAACCAGAGCTTTTGGTCCTGGTAGAGGAGCTGATTTGCAATTACTCTCATGACCAGAAGCATTAAAATAATGACAGGATCAGAAGAAAAATGAGAATTTCTGGGCTCTTTAAAATCCTCTGTTCAGTTTGGCTTAATGGCTCTTTCTTTTAGAGAAATGCTTCGTCCTGTGAGTGTGTAACCTCAGGAAGAGGATGGCACTGCACACATCTGGAATAATGCTTCATGACGGCTCCGTGGAGGTGGCGGGACTTGAAAAAGTCAATGAGAAACACAAGCTTTCAAAAAGTGGGTGGGAAAAAGGCTTAGAGATACAGCAAAGTGGTTTGCATCCTGATCTCAGGAACGTTTAATGACTCAGTGTGTGCTGACTTTTGAGCTAGAGATGTTGTCAACTCCTTAATGATTTCTCCATCCATGGGCCCATGAAGAAGGGTTTAATGTACTGAAGACATGAGTCACTATTCCAGCCCTTACAAGGCGGAGAAACTCAGGGAAAAAGATGAAATGGATCTTTATTATGCCTGTGGATGACTAACCCCAGGAACACTCTAACTTTAATCTCAAGGGTATCATTCAAAACCAGTCTGGGAACCCTCCCAGTGCCACACCACGATGGTGGCTGGGCAGCCTCTGCCACAAGGCAGGGTTTATTTTGGGATCTCTGTCTCACTTTCAAGGGCCATGATCCCTGTTCCCATTGCCTGTCACCATCCTGGGCTTCTTCTAGCCCAGGACCATCCCAGTCCCTTGGATGACAACTCATTTCAAAGGCAGACAAGGCTTCCCACAGCTATTGTCCTGTGGCTGTCTGCATATTTCAGCCCTTCACTATTCCTGCTCCCAGTAAGCATCGGATCAGAGGCTCTGAACTTCAGCTGAAAGCACACAAATTAAACTTTGAACTAAATAAAAGACACCCCCTTCCAACCTTTACTGAAACGCTCTTTAAAAACAAATCCTTACATATTCTTAACTCAAAAACATCTGGGTTTCCAAGCCTCAGGAAATTACAGCTCCCATTCTGGAAATAAAATACATGTTTGTCCATATATCGTATTAATTAAACCCCATAATATGGCAAGAGGCCAGTAAAATCTTTTCCTGAAGGCTGGAAGATTTGCATAGCAATTTATTATATTACAGATTGTTATTATTATTATCATCATCATCATCATCTTTTCCTTCATGTCAGCTGTGAGTAGAATTATAGAGTGTTCTTTGCTGATTAAGAGTGAAAAGTGTCTGGTCTCACAGTGATCTGATTGTTATTTATCTGCCCTGTTTCACACTGGGGAATCCCAAAGCCTCGTAGACGTGCTGACTTATTGATTGTAGCATTTGATTTTAGCAAGGGAGAGGTTTATAACTGAATGTTGACACTGATAATTTATAAAAACAAGCAATGACACACTGAAGATGACAGATCTTTCCTCCAATCTGCTCCTGGAAGGGCTGTGGTTCCACCCCTCCACTCCTATCCCAAGGTCAGTATCCCATCTTCCATGGGGAAGTCCCTCATGGATAATCCACCCAGTGCCACCACTCCTGCTCCTGAGCCATGTGCCCTCAGCTCCTGGCCTAGGAGATGCCACATCAGAAACATTCCAGCTACTGCAGAAAATGATCTGGGGATTGGGAAAAGTGCAGACTTCAGTTGTTCTTCGCAGGGTTTGCATTTTTTCCTGGTGAGGTCCCGGGCACGGAAACCCATCGTGCTCCGTGTGGTCAGCGTTTCTACCATAAACAGAGCAGTTGCACACTGTTAAATTATTCTTAGCTCAGCTGCCACTGAGAAGGTTGTGTCAGCTCCTCGGGCAGAGCTCAACCAAACACCCGCCGGGTGCACGAGCTCTTGCTTAGCTGTCTGTGAGTATGGATGAGGGCACTCCATGAAAACGCCCTGACTCCCATCTGTCCTCCCAAACACTGCCCCTTTTCCTCCAAGCTCAGAGGAAAGAAGTCCAAGCAGCCTCAGCAGAGGAAATTATTTGCAAAGACATGGGTTGAACTTGTGGATTCTGAGCAGAGGCCAAATTGTCTCAGGCTTCAATACATGCCTTCATTCTCCAGTTGTGTCAGCCCATCTTAAGTTGAAGAAGTCACTGCCAAAGGAAATCTGGATGCGAATTTTGGATTCCAAACCTAGAAGCTGGCAATAGTTGTATCGAGAAATATGAAAAAATTTGGGAAGATTTTCACAGCCAGTTTCTTCTGCCTGGATACAGCTCATGCTGTTCAGGTGCTCCAACATCAACACCGATTTTGGGAGATATTTTTATGGCATTTTGCTGTGTCTATGCCATGGGAAAAATGGCATTACTTTATCTGGGACGATCTGGAGAAAGTGCACGTAGCAAATGCAACTTCTCATCCCCATCCAAGGGGCACCCATCAAAACAAGGTTTGGACTAGAGGCAGCTGTGAGTCTCAGCCTGAACCTGGAGTGCCCATCCCAGCGCTGTTGGGGAAGGAGGGGACAGCCAAGAAACGTGGCAGTCTCCAGCCATAATCCCCAGCCCTGCCACGGAGCTGCCACAGCTGGTCACAGTGTGTTCGCTCACTGGTTATCTCCACGGGGTGGGAACGTGTCCTGCATCCCCTCGCCTGCTCACTGACCTCCCCACACCTCCTCAGCCACAGTTCGAGGCTTCCCCTCCCTCAGCAGCCCAGGCAGGTTCCGTCCTCTCCAATTAACAGTTGTCAGCCGAGTGAGTGTATATTCCATCTGTGACATGATCTGGTGACAGCTCCCAGCCCTCACGGGGCAGGGGATGTTGAGCGAGACAAAACATCCCATCCCCTCTCCTCCCTCCTTAAAATAAATGTCAGATACTCTGATCAGCCTCTGTGTACATGCACGCAGCCAGCAGGAGAAAATCAAACATCAAAAGGAAGAAAAAAACCCAGCCCTGAACAGGATATTGACATCAATAGGAGTTCTGTGGGGAGAGATGAAATGTAAAATTGAGTCGCAATCCGGCTGATGGAAGTTAAAGACGCCGTTCACCCTTGAGCAGATCCACTGCTGACATGAAAGGGAGCAGAGCTGCTGAAGCTCAGGGCTACTTGCTCTTACGCAGGCACCTGGGCCGCGCTTTTCTTAGGAATCTGGAGGGAATTTGCCACTCAGATTCCTTGGGAAGCCAAGCACATAATGCCATAGGTTCCCTGGGAATTGGCGCTTTAATCACTGTTGCAGATCCAACACGTTGCTGGGGAGAAAACCAATTTCCTTCATTTTTCTCTCACCATAATTTTTCCATTGCTTCTTTCCCAGTGGAAAGAGCTCTCTGTTCCAGGGATGAGGAGGGGAAAAAAAAAGGATGATAGAGGAAAAAGGGAGCAAAGGCACAGGACAAAATTTGCTGCCAGATTTTTCAGTTTGGGATGAGAAATAAAAAAAAAAAAATTACTAAAAGAAGTTCCTGATGGAGAATTCCTGGCAGCTTTAGTGTCACAACCTCTGACCTTTGGCCACGTCAGCCGAGAAGCTCCTGCAGACTGTGACGTATTCCCATCACTGTGGTCTGGGCACTGTGTCTGGATTAATCCACCCTTGCAGAAGCAAAGCTCAAGCTGGGAAATTGGAGCCCAGATCCAGTTCTGGGGGGTCAGCAATCCAACCCCACTGCCCCCGGCTCAGACACTCCAAATGATGCCTGTGCTCTAAGGGGACATGACCTCCAGCTGCAGCCTCAAATGTGTGCGATGTTCATATTCATCCTTAGAAAACCCAGTTTATTTTCTTAACATCTCTTTTCTGTTTATTTTAAGAAATAATCAGTCGTGGAGTTTGTATTAAGGACAGTCTCTTCTTGCACATTTTTTTCTGACAGAACAAAGGGATTTATTTCTGCAGTGAAGAAATAGCAAAATAACTTGTAAAGTCAACTGTAATTCCATCTATTTGAAGTTGTTTCTTGCTCTGCAGCAGCCCCAGATAACTTCAGAAGTAAGTTTAGAAGGGATTTTTATCTCGCTGCCTGGATAAGCATCTCCTTGACTTTATCCTTGGTTTCTCAACATGAGGCTGTTGTTTAAATGTCAGGAAGCGACATCACAGAATCACAGAATTAGTAAGGTTGGAAAAGACATCTAAGATCATTGAGTCCAAACTGAGTCTCTGGGTCCAAATTCACCCCAAGATTTGGGATGAAAACCTGGCTATCTGGCAGGGGAATCCCTCTCTCCAGAGCAGATCCATCCCATGGGCTTCTGTACCATAGATGAAATTGGGAGGGACTCACGAGACCGGTCTGGACACCCCCCACCACTTCAGGGACCTCTGCACAAAGCACACAGTGAAGTCTTGATTGAATAAGGCAGAATAACTCCCTGCTGAGGTTTCCTGGAGCCTGGCAGGGTGAGCAGGTCCCATCCCTGACACAGACAGACATCCCCACCAGGACTTGGGGCTGGCTCTCCATCGCTCCGTCTGCTCCGACCGTGCCAGTCGTTAACCAGCACCACTTGCTTGGCCTGAGCTGACCCAGCCACTACCTGGAAGCAATGAAGCAAAGAGGCCACAAAGAAGTAAAGAGGCCGAGAAGGCAAAGGGATTGTTATTTAACACGTTTTAACAGGAGGGGAAAGGCAGTTTTCACCCTTGCTCCGAGGGTTCTGGGCTGCCGGTGCCCGGAGCTCCGCACGCCGCGACGGCAGCAACCCAACCTCTGTCCCCTGCACAGCCACAGGTGCCTTCAGCATTTACTGCTGCTCAGCTCCAGGTGTGCAACTTGCATTTCTCCTCCTGCTCTGTTGGAATAACCCTAATTATTCCCTATTGCAGCAGGATTAGGACAAAGTTGATTAAGCGCAGGTTTTCCATTTTTCCAGGCCAGAAGCAATTCCCATCTGCGCCAGGCTGCAGACCTGGGCATTAACGAGCAGAGAGGTTGGGTTTGCAGATGAACTTTTGGGACGAAAGGCGTGTGCCCCCTGCCCGGAGGGGAGGGCTGGGGGGGCTCAGCCCCAAGCAGGGTGAGCACTGGGTGCATTCCCAGCCTGGCTCTGCTCCTCAGACCCAGGATGCTGGTCTGTCACAGAGGCGATGACACAGGACATATGGAGCTCTGTGTTTCAACATACGTCTTCAAAAAGCCATTTAAGACATTCCTTCTCACCGAGTAATGTGCTGGAAAGGATCCAGGCTCGGGGATGTTTCTATAAACACGTCATCTCTCACTGCTCCTCTACCTCTTTCGCTGTGAGCTGAAGGATATGGTGTTTCCCTTTCTTGCTGTCCCTTGGATGTCACTTAAGAGTTCGCTGGTCCATTAAAGCACAATTTTTCACTCTTACTCAACTTTCAAGTCAGTGCAGACCACGTCAGACAACCTCGGGGTCTGCAGCTTTTCATATAGTCTGTGCCTCGAGGAGATGATTTCCTAGAAACAGCCTTCGATTTCTCCAGCTATGAAAACATTCCCAGCACATCCTGTGTGTGGAGATGATTAGACACAGCACACACGCCCATTGGATTGGTTTTTCTAGCTTTTTATTTGTTTGAATTGTTACTCGAGATAGGTGCCATTTCCTCACAATGCTTGAAAACAACATGAAAATTCAGGTTCCAAAATACCAGAGTGCTTTAAAATGTGCATCAAACCTTCAATTTCATCTCTTAGGAAAAGATAAACACTCAAAGTTATTTTGAAATAGCAAGTTGGTAGAAACAAGCTATAGATCTATATTTCTACAGAACCAGCAAACAAATATATATGATTGTTGAAAATATAATATGTTAGGTTGTGATTTTTGCTTTAAAAAAAAACCAAATATTTTAAAGCTTGGATTCAAACCTGGATGCTTTCCTTAAACCCAGACAGATGTATTCCAGTTGGGAAGGAGGTGTTCCAAACAAAGTCTGAATGCTTTCCCACAGTTTCTACATTGCCAAAAAGCCAAGTGTGGGTTGCTACAGCCTGATATTCAAATCCACCCTTAATTGAGCCTGAAACTACAACAGTGGCTTATTTCCTACAGGAGAAAAACTCAGTGTTTAAATTTACAGTGAGAGATGATATGGAAAAGCTTCCCTTGACTCTGATGGACTGGAATCAGCCTCTGCCCCCAGAAGCCCAGGGATACCCAGAGCGTCCTGAGGACTGTGCTGAAATCAGGGATTCAGCAGTGAAACTGATTGAAAATTGCTATTTTAACAATATAGTTTGCATCTCAAAAATGAAAATATTTCAGAGAAAACATATTTTTTGAATAAATGTATTCCCCTCCCTCCAATATATGTTCCCAAAAATATATTTTTCTGGGAGGGGAAATTCTGCAGGGCTGGGGTTTTGGCTCCTCAGTGCAGGGTAGAATAGCCAGTGGAAATAGGAACCACCCCAGAGCACCTACTGGGAGAATGGGGGAGAGCCTGGTCCAGGTCTAACTCCCCTCCAGGAGGTCTCACGGGGTCCATCCACTGCGTTTTCTCCTCTTGGATCTACTCAGCTTGGGCTAAAAACACACAAACTGGGTAGAGCCAAGGTCCTGAGGCTGAGCACTCTCTGAGCTGAGTCATCCATCCACCCCTGTGCTCTCTCCCAGAAAAGCAGTGACGGATTGGGAGCAAATGCCATGGCCATGACCCTGCCACTGTTGCAGTCCCTGCTCTCCCACCAGCCCAGCTCATCAATTTTCCTCACGGCCAGAAAGTCATTCTTGCTGCCTTTAACTTACATTTTTGGTCAGGTTTTGCTTGTCCTTAAGAATTTGGTGTTCATTTTCCTATCAGTTCCTGGCTCTGCCCCAGCCCATCCTATCTGAAAAGAGCCTTTACTCAGCAAGTCTCCACTTTGTCTAGTTTTGTGTGTGTGTGTTGAGGTTCTTGGTCTTCAGGACAAATTGTTTCAAAGCAAAGTTAAGAGTTACCTGGAACTTCAAAAGCAGGGTGTCCTCCATGCACACCATGAAATGATCATCACTGATCTAAATTCTTGGTCAAAGTACTCAGAGGGAACAGCTCGTGTTGATGGCACACCTTTGCCTTCCTGCTCATGCAACGAGCATAAAAGGAGAGGGTGACTTCACTGACCCTAATTAAGACTTTAACAAAAAATCTCCAGAATTAATTTTTCTGCAGTATTGAACTGGCTCTGCTGCTCCAGGAACACACAAAGCCTCGCCAAGGCTTGTCATTTATTGGTGCTGCCCTAAATGAGGGCATGAGCAGAAGGGGTTTTGGCTGCTTGGATGAGGATGTGCAACCCGGCTCTTTGCTCTCCAACAGCTGTGCTGAAGGGAAGTGGGAGTTGTATCCCCTATTTCCCTGCCCTGCAGCATCCATAGGTTTCTCAGGGGACATGGTGGCTCCCTCTCTCCACAACAACCGATCACGAGGCACCAGTAATTTTTTACGTAGCCCAACAAGCAAAGAACTACATAAACTTTGCTCATGGTCCATTAGAATCTGCTTAATTAAAGTCAGAAGGAACAGATAATAACTTAGGGCCATGTTTCTATTTTATTCTAAAATTTCGTGAATGTCTTCACATCCGAGACAAGCAGGTTGTGCTGTGCTTTGCAAGCATGAAATATTGTTTTTAATAGATCTTCATCTTTTTCCCTAGAAATACAGAGTGAACACATGCAATTAGAGCGGGAGTCACTCGTCTGCACGCAGAGAGGAATTACAATAAATGCAGTTTGTATTCAGAGCAGCCTGAAGTTAAATCTGGGAGTTGAATCCAGATACCTCCAATTTATTCTAAATGCTAATTGGAATCTGGGAGCTCTTTGCTTTAAGGAACAAGGAAAAATCAGCGTGCACCATTTTGTCCAGTTTCCACCAGGCATGGGAACTGGCCCCCCCAGTTTAATTTACGTTGTAAGGATCCCTCCCTGCACGATGCCTCTGTTCCCAGGTATTCTTAACAGAGCTGGAGTGTCCTTCCATGTGTTCTGGTGGAAAGTGACTATAAATCAAACATGTTTCTGGGACTATTGCAAAACTTCCATGAAACTTGACTCACAGTCTAAAAATGTGCCTGTGGAATGGTTGGTTGCATCATGTAGGTGCTGCAGAGCAAAGAGAAATTTAGGAATCTCCTCTCCTCATCCACACTCTTCCCTGCAGCTCCCGGCCACGCATTTCCTCCCCGAGGGATTGGGGAACACTGAGAGTGCACCTCCAGGAATCGGCACCGCTCCTCTCCTTCTCTGCTTCCACTTTTCTCAGCAGCAAAAGGATCACTGGAGAGGGGATTCAAGAGCTCAGCTTCAGCTCCCCAGCTTATTCCTGCTGTGGAGGAGAATAACGGAGAAGGGAAGGGAGAGGAGAAACATCCGGAGGCTGGTGCATGGCAGCTTGGCCTTCACTTCCAGGGAGCAGCCTTGGGAGAGGAAATTCCCTTGTGGAGAGCTGATACGAGTGTTTGCTCAGGGGAGAGCAGTGGGCCTGGGCAGGGAAGGGAAATTCCAGAATGCCAAGTCAAATACTGGAAAAAAAATCTGGATTCTGCAAGAAAAAACACCCACTGGAGAGAGGCAACCAACTGCTGGCTGGGTGCAGGGCATGGGCAGCCTGGGTGGTGATGTGAGGTCCTGGAAGGAAGCGTGTCCTGGTGTTCGAGCATCCTGCATCCCATGGCATCCCAGGGGTCCATGCCTGGGCCATGCTCTCCTTTTGGCATGACCATTTTGTATGACCACCCCTCTTGGTTTGCCCATTTTTGGAGTCATTTTGCACCATCTTCCAGCTTCTTTGTGATGTGGAATAATAAGTGAGGGACAAACCAAGAAAAAAGGAGAAAGAAAAAAAGCAAACCAACACTATTTTCTGTGACCCTCCTCTGGCTTCTCCTTACAGAAAATCCTGGCACCCATCACCATCAGGTCTTTGAATGACATTTTAATTTGGGCTCTATTAAAGCAGCATGTTTTCCTCAGCCCAGAGAGGCAAGAGGAGGCTCACAAGAACCTCTGCAGCTTGAGAGTCCCAACATGCACCCCAGATGCCATCACGACATCTCTGACAGGCAGGTCAGTTGATTTAAAAGGGGGCAGGGGGGACTCACTTAATCGAAACCATTGTTTTATGATAACCAAGTGTCCTACATCTTGTGCATCTCCCAGAGATGGCAATGCAGACTGCAGAAAAAAAGAGAAATAATAATGCTACGTCCGTTTTCTGGGAGAGATCAAAGGATCTCCTGGAAAGAAGAGCCCAGTTGTCCCTTGAATGCATCTGGGCTGCAGACAGCCTCTGGAAAAGCCTGTTTCGTTCATTCACGAGGCCGAGGAATGCTGTCTGGATGCTTTGAAAAGTGCATGGGCTGGTTGAGGGAGGAGAAGGCTCTGAGGAAAGGGAGATGAGGAATCTCAACGTGGTTTTTGTGACCGGCCACGGCCAGGCCCCCTCACCCTCTCGTGCCATTGTAGTGGGGTCCTCTGCTCTGTGCTTTCAGCACAAGATACAGTCAGTGCTGTGGTACCTGGAGCACTGGCTGGGGTCTGGAACGGGAGATACCTGACCACGGGGGGAGAAGGAGATCCAGTGTGGCAAACACCCTGGTACTGGGAAACCAAAGCTCCATGTAATTCCTGGGACGCTTCAGGGCAAACAGCATTCTCTAAGCTAATCCCTTTCTTCGGATAATTAAGCCCCGGGGAGACAATGTGCTCCTTGAAAGCACCTTGGCAGAAACACATTTCTTCACCCAGACAGTGTCCTCTGAGGTAACTGCCCACACCTGCTCTCAGCTTGAATTTGGTCCAGGGTGGGTGGATGCAGTGAAGCTTCCTCTGCAGCCGAGGAGATGCTGTCCGGATGGATCAGGATCATCCCAGCTCTTCCTCTTGGGATGGCCCCAACACGTTCCTCTGCAGAACATCTGCTCCTGCACACCCAGCTGCTGCTGCTGCCAGGGCCGTGCTCACCTCCCTGCTCCCAGGGCTGCCACCCGACCCGCACGGCTCCCTGTGCCCAAAGAGCCACCCACACAACAGCTCTGCCTCTTGGCCAGGGACTTCTTCCCCTCATTGACAAGCTATCGGTGTTTCTGCAGCAAGGCAAATGGCAGTGCCCGGGAACCAGATGAGCTGAAGGAGCCTTTAGTGGCTTTAAATTGAAAGAGAGGAAGTTTAGATGAGATATTAAGAAATTCTTCCCTGGGAGGGTGGGCAGGCCCTGGCACAGGGTGCCCAGAGAAGCTGTGGTTGTCCCATCGCTGGTCAGGTTGGACGGGGCTTGGAGCCAGCTGGGCTGGTGGAAGGTGTCCCTGCCCGTGGCATGGGCATGAGACGATCTTTAAGGTCCCTTCCAGCCCAAAGCATTCTGTGATTCTATGAGACTTGCTGTGCCCCAGAAAGGATGGACCCAAATTTTCCCCACAAAAAGGCAAAGAACTGCCAGGGACCTGCAAACACGGCTCAGACACCTGAGCTCTCATTCCCTGCTACAACCATGGGACCGGCCCTTTTCCTCCTCACAGGGTGAATCCCACCACAGGATAAATTAAAAGTAACATGTACAAGATTAGTGTGAATTAGCAGCAGAATATGGAGGGGAAAAGAGAGATTTTTGCCTTCAAATTTGCTCCCAATTTGGCCCTTCCCTGGTTGCCTCCAAGGATGCCTCAGTCCCTTGCTCATGAAGGCATTTCTGAGGAAAAAGAAGAAGGTTTGGACGATTTTGGAAGGCATCTGATTGTAGCAGATGGTAAATATATATTTTTTCTCCTGGGAGGATGCCCCGTGAATCACCTAACAGGGCTTTATTACTTTCTTCTGCATCCCCTGGCAAATTTTCTGAGTGCAAAAACTCGGTTTTGTTTGCATTCATAATGAGGCATCTGGAAACATCTGCCAACAGCCCAGCTTCCCAAGCAGACAGAAAGCCCACTCTCAGTTACGGGTATTTCAAACTGCAATTAAAACTACAGACCATCTTCTCATACTTCCACAAGCAAAAATTAGGGAATGGCCCCTAGAAATCCAGAGTAACTGAAAGCAGAGCTCGCTCCTATGCCTTGGCAAACGTTATTGTGAATATAGAACACAGCGACCAAAACCCGCCTTTATTAAATGCATAACACTGAGTGGATAGTTTTGTGAAACATTTATGAGATATTGGAAAATTCAAGTCCAGCCCTCGTGTTTCATCAGCTGCAGCTAAATGCTCCAGCACAGATGGACAGGGCCCAGATGGCAACCTTGGCTCTGGAATTTGTCTCTGCTCTCTGGACCATATGCTGCTCCGAAGGGAAAGGGACACGGAGCTCGCTTTGAAGCCTGGGCTGGGGTGCTCTGCGGGTGGATGGTGCCACATGGACACTCAGAGCTCCTCATCTGCATGTGACCGAGCCACGAACCGAGCCCTGGTGACATGGCAGGGACGTGGGGCTGGCAGTCCCATCGCTGTGTGCTCCTGGGGCTCATCCGACCGAGGAGCAGGGAGTGTCCCCGGGAGCTGTGGACATTCCCACTGGGATTTGTGATGCCATTACTGGGGCAGCAAATAAGACAAACGGAGGTGTCACCAGGGCAAGACACGCTTTCAGGATGGAGCCATCACAGTGATCAAGCCTTGGGAGTTTGGGATAAGCACTTCTCTAAAAGCAGGGAGTTTTTCTTTCAGGAGTGTGAGATCTGAGCAAGAACCTTCAGCAACACTCTATACAAAGGCTCTTTTTCTCTCTTTCCCGAGATGCTGCAGCTCTACATGTAGGAATCAGCCTTCTTGATGCCTTCCACGTTCCCATGACATACTGGGTTTGAGGTGCCAAGCTTTGGATGAGTAACATTCCCCAGCTGAGCATCCGTTCTATCATCTCCTGGTTAGCCAGCCAGCAGAGCCAGTGTGAGAGGAGGAGGGTTTTTAGACACAGGCCTAATTGCTGAGTTTCCATCCTCATGCCTGCTGTGCCTGGCTTGGCACGTGGTGACAAACTGGGGACAAGGCTGCCTTGCTCAGCACAGAGGGACACTTTTAATGAAGCACTCAGTCTTCAGATCAGAGGCAGGATTTGGGGATAACAAGGTGCAAGTGGATGCCTGATAGAGGCACTAATGGCTGTTGGAGAAACCACAAGAGAGGGAACAAACGGATTTAATCAAGCTGTGTTTGCTCACCTCCATTTACCTTTGCTCCTGGGCTTGGGGTGCAGCTCACAGCAAACTCCAGGAGACCCTTCCCATTGGCATCTGCTGTCCTTGGAAAGGCGAGTGCAGTGCAGCTGGGTGGGCTCCATCCCACCCTGCCCTGCAATTCCCAACTCCCTTCCCGGAGCTGGGACCAGGCAGGGCCTTCAGAGAGCCCTGTGCTCTGCTTATGTTTCAGAGACATATGTTTTTAAAGGTAGCAGATGTTAGAGAATGCTGTTTGCCAACTCTCTCTGGTTTAACCACTGCACTGGGAGCTTTTCCCTTATTTATTACCTTGGAAAAGCAGGAGTGTAGTATCAGCCTTCGTGGAGATGCAGTTTATTGATCCCCTTTTTCATCCCTCCCGTGAGGAACCACACAACTGTTTCTCCTTTCCCAGGCCCCTGGCATCACCACGGGCACTTGGATCTGGGCAGTGAGGGCAGAGCTGGATCCTCCCCTTCCCATTTTCCCCCTCCTGCTCCCCATCTTGCATTTTGGCAGGGCTCTAATGGAGAAGGAGAGGCATTTTTATTGCACACACAGCTCTGTATATCTTTTCCTTAGCATTTGTTTTTCCTAGATATACATGTGTTTATCCACAGCCATTTCTACAGTCAGAGATGTTAATTTGGCATCATATGTGGAAAGTTTTAGACATCTGATCAGAATCAGTACAAGCTTCTGGGAGCTGCCTGCCAGCTGAAGGAGAAAGAAAGGCCAATATTAAAAAAGAAGCCTTTCCTTAATAAACATAAGTACTGCAAACATAAACACTTAGAAATGCTATTAACTGTATTTGTAGAGTTCTGGTGAATCAATAAAGTGTGGAGGTAAAAGAGTCAAGGAGAGGCAACGAAATACAAACTTGGTGTTTTTCATTTTGAGTGTCCTGAGAGACCCAAGCTTTAAAGATCCATGTCCCAGTCTGATTTTCTTTGTGCAACCTGCAGTGTTTGCTTTGGGCATGACCCCAAGTCCCTCCAAGTCCTGTTGATGGGCTGCAGTGGTGCTTCCCCCCAGCACTGCTGCTGCAGATGCTCCATGAGCTGCAGGTTGCTCAGCCCTGAGGCAGAGGATGCCTCCAGGAGGGCTGGAGCACAGGGTGTCACCCATGAAATGCCACCAGCTGAGGGCTTGGCAGCTCTTCTGCAACCATTCCTGTGCAGGACAGAGAGGAAAACCTCCGAGCCAGCCCTTCCTGCGCACCTTCTTGAGGTTTATCCTAAACTGGGCAGTTGGGCCAGAAGGGGAGTCTCACATCTGGGCTGGTTTAGGTACCAGAAGAAATCCTTCCTTGAGAGGGTGTTGAAGCCCTGGCCCAGGTGCCCAAAGAGTTGTGGATTACCCATCCCTGGGAGTGTCCAAGCCCATGGACGGGGCTCAGAGCAACCTGGGCTGGTGGAAGGTGTCCCTGCCCATGGCAGGGGGGTGGAATTGGTCGGGTTTTAAGGTTCCTTCTGACCCAAAGCAGTTTGTTATTGTATGATCCCACTCCACCCTCTCTCAGGTTGGTTTAAGAAGCGGCAGAGGCAGAAACTCTGGATTCTGGCAGCTCACCCTCCTGCTACAGAGAGCCTGGTGGCCCTGGGAGCTCTTTATTTTCTTCTTCTCTCTCTGTTTTTGCCTTCAGGCACCCAGGTTTGGCATGACCAGAACTGCAGGTGCAAAGTGCAGACAAAGGGTGGCCAGTAAGAGACCACGATCTTCGCAGAGAGGAATTGAGTGCCTTGCCCAGGAGGACTTTTCTGACTGTGCAAAAAGCACAGTGCTCTTCAAATGCCCAGGAAATGCTGCAGGGACAGCCAGAGCCCAGTGCCCTCCTGCCAACCCAGGGCAAAGCCTGGCCCCCACGCACCCACACCCCCCATAGCCGGTGCCCTCCCTCCAGGGCACGTGTCAAAAAACCTCCTTAATTTTCCTGACATGTTTTTCCTGCTCTCAGGGCTAAATTAACACTAAATGAGACCCAGATTCCTCTGTAATTAAGAACCTCTGTTCCACATCAGTCTGTTACCAAAGGTCCTCCTATCTCGGGGGAACTCCCCTGGTGCTTCTCCTTCTCCTCCTCCAACCCCATTATCCCAAGGTTCCTCCTTATCTTTACATCTCCTTGTCCAAGTCCCCTGGGATCCAACTTCATCTTCTCCTCTCTGCTGTCTACAGGGGTGGGAACACAGAGGGCCGAGGGGTTTCTCCCACCACTTCCCCTGTTCCTTGAACCGAGGACAGAGGACATGTTTTTCATGAATGAGAAAGCAATTTGAAGCCATGTAAATAAAAATAGCAACGCCAACCAAATCTAACAGAACGACTCATGCTTGGGAATGGTCAGAAATAATTGTTTCCTCTTTTCCCATGCAAGTTTCATGTTTTTCCACTTTTTTCCGTCTTCCACATTTTCCAGCTACCAAAGCTTGAAGAATCTCACGAACAGGTCAGTCCATGGTGGCCCAAAGGGAAGTGAAAAACCCCTCCAGAAAGCTCATTTGCACGTGTTTTTCTATATCCCTGCAATTTTGCAGGTTGTGGTGGGATTAAGGCTTGTCTCCTCCACTTAAGCTCCAGCATATGTGTTCCTGGCTCCCAAGGAGGCACCACGGGACAGCCCATGCCAAAGACTGCGCCAGAAACTCGACCTTCTCGTGAACTTCAGGGCTATTTTCTGTTCTGCGCCCAGCTCCGTGCAGGCAGGACTGTCTGGCCAGTGGATTCTGGCCCCTTTGCCTGGAAAATGAGCTTTGTCAGCCTGCACGGCCGGGTGACTTGCCAGTTGTGTCCCTGAGAGCACTTCACAGCCTCCTCCTGCTCCTCCCTTCGCTCAACGAGTCGCCCTTGCTTGTGCTCTCTTCTCACACGGGGCTGCAACAAGAGGATCATCCTTGGGGGCCTTGGGCCAGCTGGCCGACCATCAGCTTTCCCACTGAAGCAACCAGCTCTCTCCTCAACACAGGAGAACTTTGTGTAGGAGTTTTCTTTTTCCTTCTTCTTCCCCTTTCCAGAGCTGCTCGCTGTTTTAGTGACATTTTCCCCAGTTTTGAGCGCAGGGTTCATGGTGATCCTTACCCTCCCCTCCCAGCAGCTGGTGCTGGGTAGCCAGCTAAGGACCAACGTGGGCTGGAGATCAACCCAGCAACCCTCCCAACTCAAACCAGTATTATCTACCCCAGCCTACAGCAGTTTATGCTGGTGTTAATCAGGAGGCATCAAGTTCCGACATTAAGGACCTGCATTAAGCTGTAAATTGAATTTCACAGCAACCTCTGTGCCATGCCTGGGGTCACCGGCACTCTCAGGGGCTCCCAAACCTCACCTGGCCAACCCCACCACATGGACCCTCCTCCCTACCTCTAAGTTTAGGCACAACCTCAGGATTCCCTGTTTCTTCTGCACTCCCTGCATCAGAGGGAGAGCTCTGGTTAAGTGGCTCTCCCAGTAACCCTATTAACGAACCTTTTAATTAATTTCTTTTTCTTTTTTTTTTTTTTTTGCTAAGTAATTGCTACAGCGTGGGATCCACTTGGGAGATGCAAATGAACTGGAAGCAGGATGCAGGGAGGTAGTGGAGGAGCTGAAGGCTGCCATTAATACCTTCTGACAGGCCGTGTTAGGAGGAGCAGCACCAGCCCTGGACAGGCAGGTACCTACTGGAGCTTGGGTACTTCCCTTCTCCAGCGCACACCTGCCACGGTGCCAGCTAAAAATTCACAGGGAAAAGCAGAAAGAAGGGTCTGAAATCCTGCTGGGGAGCCAGGGCTGGAAGTGCTGCCCCAGGTAAAGGTCTCTTTGGGAAATTTCCAGCTTAGCTGAGTTCTGCTGATGCACAACAACAGGGGACCTCTGCAGCAGCGTTGTTCAAGGCCACGTTTCCCATGGCCAGTGTTCCCTCTGTCAGCCCCTGTGAATCCACATCTCCCTTCAAGGCCACGTTTCCCATGGCCAGTGTTCCCTCTGTCAGCCCCTGTGAATCCACATCTCCCCTCTCTCCAGGAGGCAGCGCCCATGTGGCCATCAGCTCTGCTGCTGTTGCTGCCTTTTATCCTCTGCATCCCTGAGCAGGGCTCACAAGTGATGCTTTGTGCCGGAGCTGGAAAAAAGGAAAGGAAAAAAGGAAAGAAAAAAAGCCCTGTGCTCTAACACACAAAAGGAAAAAGCCTCATCTCACCTCTTGTGTTTTTCCTGGAAGTGGCAGTTCCTTTAACGCATCAAATAATTTGAATCACTTCTCTCCTCTTGTTTGCCTTGGCCCTTGCAGCTCCTGTGGAAGGGGCCAACACAAACCCGTGCAGGAATTTTGGGCACAGCCTATTCCTCAGGATTAGGATCAGGGTGGGGAACGACTCCCAAAAGCCAATTCCCTGGCTCTGCTTTGTGGGTCTGGGCACCTCTGGGAGCAGAAGAACCAAGATGCTGCTGGTCACTGTCTGGCTCCATCTGAACACTTGACTCCAGGTGTAATATTTCCTCCTAGGGATCCATCCCTATGAAAACCCTCAGCTGTGACATCAGGGAGGAGAAAACTGGGAATGGAGTTTGTGCATGTTAGAGATACTGTCGAACTAACTCTGCCAGTAAATTATTAAATAACTATATTGAGCTTTAGCTGAGCTGTAGGTATAGACCCCTTTCAGATTTGCTGTGTTTTCAATAACTGGCCAATATTTTTAAGAAATATATAAAACTATGCTACAAAATTAGTCCTTTATTTATTATAAGATATTTATAAAGGAGACATCTTTAATGTCTGAACCAAAGTAATATATAAGGGATCTCTCCTTAAACTGTAATACATGTGGTCATAATGAGAAATATTACTTATCATCCAATATACACTAATGGAATAAAGAAACCCCATCACTAGTAATTTTAAAACCAGACATACTTCAGGAATAAAGAAAAACAAGGGAATTTCCCTCATAACAGTTTGAGATTTCACAAGACAAATGTGTTTAGGTGTCTCTTCATCTTTGAGGATATTTATAGACAAGCTGACGGATTTCTTAGGAAGTTGTGCAGTTTTGGAAGCCAGCCTTCCTCCTGATTCCTGGAGATTATATTCCCATGAAAAGCTAAAATTGGAAAAGCACCTTACTGCTGCTGTCACTGCAGAGGTTTGCTGATGGGCTTTTGCAGAATTACATTCACTGGGAGATTTATTTGTGCAGAGATACCAACCCTGCCTTTCTTCCAGTGAGGAAATAATTGTCCAAATTCTTGGTGAGAAGAGCCACGTGGTTCTCAAACGATTTTTGTCTGAGAATGCAATCAGCTGAGGTCAGGCCTGCTCTCAGAGACCTGAGCAAAGCTCTTAAACATTACTCAGGGAGTTATTTTCATATCAAAGGGAAGAAAGTGGCCCTCTCTGTGTGTACTTCCCTAATGATCTTCGCAGCACTCAGTCCAGCTTAGCTCTTCCTCCTCACTGCACTGAAAACACACCGACAGTAAATAAAAGCTGAAAACAGGCCATCCTTTCCTTACAGGGAGTGTAATTAAACTTAGGAAAAAATTCCCCAAGGACATAACACTTTGCATCCACAGTTGCTTGGAGAATTCAAACCCAGGCGGGTGGAGGTGCTGGCTTTGCCTGGAGCAGCTGTGTGCTGCTGGCAGGTCCCCTGGGACCCACCACTGGCTTTTGGGCTCTCCAGCCCAGCTCTTACTGGGGCTTTGGCAGCTCTTTGGACACCAACAGACTCAGTTGCTCCCAGTTCAGCTTCCAATCGTCCCAGTTCGGCTTCCAATCGTCCCAGTTCAGTTTCCAGTGCAATGACTTTTGTTAGAGGGCCAAATCAGGGAGACTCCCCTGGTCACCAAACCCGCTGGCTGTTTTGCCTGGCATGTTTAATGGCATCTGCGTGGCACTGGGGTTAGTGCCAGGCTGCCCTGTGGGTGTCTCCCACCCCAGCTGGGTCCTCTGTGCCGTGCCTGCTGGTTTGGGGCTGGAGCTCTGCTGGAAGCAGCATTTTCTGCCCAACAGAGCAACCCCAAACGCCCCGGGATTCAGCCCCGACAGGCAGAGAGCCCCGTGCCAGCTGCAGAAATGAGTGTAGGGAACAGCCCTGCCTCCCAAAGCAGGTGGCAACGTCCACGCTGAGAAAATCTCCTGGGAGGAAGGAGACAAAGGACCATCCTGGGGAGGTCCCACTGCCCTGGCTGTGCAGGGACCTCTCCCAACCAGCACAGGGTTTGTGGTGGGCATCACTGTGGACTTCTTGAAACCTCTGATGTAAGTATATGTGTTTCAAACCCCTGCCTCATAACAGAGGGGGGAAACACCCGATGCTATTCGCTGCTTCCAAGTCCAAGGACATCAGCCCTCACCCTTCCCAAGCCCGTGGATGCCACACAGCTCCACAGGTTTCAATATTGTCGTCACCAGCTGAGCCTCTGTCCACATCAATTTTGCTTTCTTGTTTTGTTTCTAAGCTGGTGCTCGAGCTTTTTGGCTCACAGACAGATTTTCCCTTCCAAGATTTCAGTGTTGGAGGACTGTTTCCCTAATCCCCAATAGTTTAAGACTATCTCTGGCCAACCATTAATCAAAATCAGAATCTAACACTGTTTGCTTGTGCTGTTGCTCTTGAGCACACAAAAAAAGAAATCTTTTTCCTCCGAAGAAACACAGTTGGTGTCTTTTTCATTTCTCCCTGACTCCTTTAGCACCAGCTCCTCAGAGGCAGAGCAGCCACATTTCTCATTCAATACTCAATATCATACGGAGATCCCACACGGACCAAGGGGACCTTTAAAAACACTGGTAAAACAGGCAAACCCCAATTCAGGAAAGGCTTAAAACAAGGTAGAAAACAACAAAGAAACTCTCTTATATTTTCCCTTTCCACAGGGTCTCCTTCAAGTGCAGAAGAACGAATAGCCCTATAAAACCCTGGCATATTGATAGGCAATTAGCTCATGCGCTGACATGGCTTATGGAGCAGAAGATGGATTTTTACAGCACCCTCCGTATGCCAAGTCTCCAAAAGCCTTCCCAGAGAAGTGAATTAGATGCCACTGACTTTTTAGGGTCGGGAGCTGGAATGGCCCCTTCTGCTTCACTGGCATTTCAAGCCTGGTTGGTGCATTGAGGAATCCCACAGGAGCCAAGGCACAAGGAATCCACTTAAAGGATAATCTGGCTCCTCCACCAGCCTGGGAGCAAATCTCAGCTTGGCCACACACAGGGTTTGTGCCTGGGGCAAGGATTTCTCCTGTTTCTCATGCTGTTTTGTCACTAAATCAATTCTGAACATCACCAAGATCTCGTGGATGTCAGACTGGCACCCAGGGACCTGCCACTTGGGCAGTTGCCCCAAATAATTAATTTTCCAGTGCACAAAATGCCAAGAGGGGCTGTCTGGATGCTGCACCTCAGAGAAATGTTAAAATGCAATTCAAACTGCCCCAGGGAACCAGCATCCTTCCTCCTGTGCCAGCATCTCCCTGGGACCACATGGCAGAGGGAAACGCTCAGTGATCCCGCTTTGGACTCCCACAATTCCTGCCCGGAGTGACCCTGGAAGAGGTTCAGCTGCATCCCAACTTTCCAGGCAGACCCACTGCACACCGTGTGCAGGGAATTTTTTCCCCAATAACAGAAATCTTCTGATGGGGCTTTCACCAGCTCGAGCTGCCTCTCGATTTACGCCTCTCCAGGCTAAAAAGCAAACACGCTTCCCACAGCAACCCAGCCCGGGGAAACTCGTGCTGCTTTGTCGTATCTGATTTCAGGCGGCTCCTTTCCTTCAGCTGATTACGAACAAACGAGGATAATGGAGCACGTAACTCGTTTCCAAAGTGATTCTCCCATGCTGAGTCCTGATCCACTGCTGGCTGAGGCGCTTTGCTCAGGAGGCGATGCCAGCACGATGCCAGCTCTGGCTGGCAGACTTGCATGGAGCTGAAGCCACAAAACGGGATGGGATTTGCGTTTGTGCCCCTCATCCTGAGAGCTGTCACAGGGAAGGATGCTGCTCTCAAGCTGGCACTCGATACCTGCTGAGGAATCCCACGTTGTCACTGCCATCATCTCCCGAGCTGTGTGTTACACAGGGAAAGAGCTGCCAAGTTGCTCCATGAGCCAGCAGGTATTCCTGGAGGCAAAACCCAAGCCTGGTCCCAAAGCTGTTGTTTGAGCTTTACTTGGGGTTTATTTCCTTGAGGATTGGACGCTGCTCTCCCTCTGTGAGCTCGCAAAAGTGCAGCTTGGACCAGGCCTTGTTTCAAACTTAGACCTGGTCTACAGCTCAGCAAAGCCACACCAGTTCCCACTGGCACCAGGGTTTTGTGGATCTGCTCACTCCTGTCCCTGGAGCCCATGGCAGGAATGTCAGTGCTTGGAGTCTCCCAGCCCTTGGAGCCTCCCAGCCCTTGGAGCCTCCCAGCCCTTGGAGCCTCCTGGCCCTTGGAGCCTCCTGGCCCTCGGAGTCTCCCAGCCCTTGGAGGGTCTCAGCCTTTGGAGCCTCCCAGCCTTTGGAGCCTCCCAGCCTTTGGATCCTCCCAGCCCTCGGAGCGTCCCAGTCCTCAGAGCCTCCTGGCCCTCAGAGTCTCCCAGCCCTTGGAGTCTCCCAGTCCTCAGAGGGTCCCAGCCCTCGGAGCGTCCCAGCCCTTGGAGGGTCCCAGCCCTCGGCTCAACCTTGTTTTGAAGTCAAGGTGTGTCTGGACCTTCTGCTGGGGAAGTTTTACCAAGTTTTTACAAGAAACCCAGCTGAAAATGGGAAGTTCACATAAAATTGTCATATAATAACCGTGAAGGGCTCAATTTGTAAATGCACTCTCTGCTGCACTAGTTCTGCCTCCTCTGTTTACCAGCCAGCAATTATCTTCACTTGAGCTGCTTCTTATTTAGCTGCTCCCAAACTGAAATGAACAGGAATGGTATTTCCTTGCTGAAATACAAAATGGAAATGTTGTTACACTGAGGAAAAGCCAGATGAGCACCAGCTCTGGCTGCATCCGCCACTTCCAGCAGTGCCACAAACTGGGCACAGTCTTCAGAGAGGGGGAGGATTTTAGGGAGCGTGATTATCTTTTGGTCACCAGAGACACAAAAACCCTGCTGGGCTAAACTCTGGTGAGGGCACTTCTTCACCTGCAGGTGGTCCATCCGTTTGTCTCCTTCCCTAAGGGATATTTAGAGGTGCCTGGTGGAACCCACAGTGCTGCACGTGCGCTGTCAGAGAGAGCTGCCAGACCAAAATGAGATGGGAGCTACACAAAGGAGA
The DNA here is from genome assembly GCA_013396735.1 of Grallaria varia. Lineage (NCBI taxonomy): Eukaryota > Metazoa > Chordata > Aves > Passeriformes > Formicariidae > Grallaria > Grallaria varia. The sequence goes on along the minus strand of VWZG01012370.1, from coordinate 842,056 downwards.
TAAGGAGTGGTAGAAAAGAGCCATTGGTTCGTTTGCAGCCAAACAGCCCAGGCGTGGAGCAATTAAAAGAGTTTCACAAAGGCCATGCGAAGAACATGTGGCAGAGCTGAGATGAAACCCAGACCTAAGCCTTTAACCACAAGGCTTCTCCCTCTTAATTGATCCTGAGCTTTGTCCTGTTCCCAAATAAAAGTATAAAGCTGATGAACGACTTTCATACCCCAGAACTGCAGGGGACACGTGTGTGCCCCCGGGACAGTGAACAGCAGGGCTGCAGCCTTCACACTGCTCTCCTCTTCCAGGGTGACTTCTGACGTCCTGATGTACAACCTGGAGGGCTGGTCCAGCAGGAAAGAGCCAGACACCTCCCCAGTGGGATCTTCTGGGGCAGATGGCAGCTGGAAGGACGTAGAGGGGTGACCATCCCAGCCTTCGCTGTGGTGCAGCCCAAGGTGCCAGGGAGGCCCTGAACCCTTCTCCAAGGACATGCTCCACCTTCACATCTCACCTACGTCAGAATTACCTCATTTTCATAACTCCAGGAATTTCCAGCTGGTGCAGCCAAGCCTTTAGCTGCTAAATTAAAGTTTCTACCTCTCCCCAGAGAGTTATTTTCCCTCCATTCTTTTTTATTAATAAATTAATAATGAAGTATTGTGCTGGAGAGACACGATGGATTCGGCTCCAGGCGTGGCAGAGCAAAACAAGCGTAAACATCAGCTTGTTTATGAGCACATCTGTCTGCAGGGTTTGGGCACCAGAAATCAAACCCTTCGTTCAGGGCTTGCCAGAGCAGCTGGAAGGTGTGATGGGCGATTTTACAGGAAGGAATCCTCCTCCTCTCTGCCCAAACCATGGCACGGCTCATCCAGCCGGGCAGCCAAGCTCTGCCCCGTGCTCAGTCCTGGCCATGGCCCCCTGTCCCTGTGCCTGCTGGTGGGTGCTCTCTTCAGCTCCTAAAACTGGGATTTCTTCTGCATAGACACAGAAAATGCTTAAATCCCGATGGACCCACAGCAGCAAAGCTCTGGGGTTCCTCACCACTCACCAGTGGGGTTTGTTTTGTGGCACAGACCTGCTTTGTCCCTCTGCACTGCCCCATGTCGAGTTTCCACAACTAAACCCAGTCCATCCCTTCTGTGCAAGCAAAGCAAGGCTTGGGCTCCGTTATTTTCCTAAGGATGCAGCTCCACATAAACCATTTTGGAAACCAAGATCTCATCCTTTTTCTCTGTGAGGGGAGACATAGAGCTGTTTTCTTACACCTTTATTTTTGTGTCACCAGTGATCAGATACAAGAACTGTTCCTGCAAGATTGCTTCAGGTTTTGACTTAAACAGTTGTATTTGCTGGCAAATCAAAATATTTCCTCTCTCATCTCATTTCTAGCCCTGGAGGGAGGAGCAGACAGCTGAAATGTGGTGGTGGAAGCAGGGAATTTTAGATGCAGAGAGTGACCAGGGCTGGGCTTTGATTAGGCACCGATCGCAGCACCTGAGGAGTACAAATGGGCTGGAGATTAAGGGAATGCCTGAACATACGGAGCCTGGGCTCCAATGGAGCCAGCCCAGAGCTGGGATTTCTGTGGCTGGTTCCCATGCCTGTTTTCTCTGCTCCCACACGCAGCTGGGGCTGCATGAGGGTCCTCTGCTTCCCACACGGAGGGGTGGAGAGCACCTGCCCTGAACAAAGCCAGTGCTGAGGTGTGTTTGGGTACAGGATTGTGTATCAGGGAGGGAGAGGGGAAAAACAAGGGACAGCAGGTGGGCTCTGTGCCAAGGCTCATCTTTTCCATCCTTTCATGGCTCTCTACAACATAGTGTTGCTGCTGGTTTCCTAATATTAACCTAAAAACCCAGCTGGGATTCAAGGCAAGGAAAAACTTCTGTCCCCTGTGTATAACCCCAGCCCAAATGGGCACCTTTGTACCAAGAGCTGTGTCTGCAGCAGAGCAAGGTTGGCTTGGGGGGATTGATAAACCCCAGTATTCACTGTGTCAGTGAATTAAACACCACAACACACAGGGGCGGCCCCAAACAGCAGAGCCATGCAGATGTTATCACCCTGCACGTGGGCAGATGTCCACTAGGGCAGGACACCCATAAACCTATCTCTGGTTCCAGCTGTGATCCGAGCCCCGATGCCAAGGGACGTCACACAGCTGTAGACACAAACAGAAAACTGCCCAGTCTGCAATCTGCTGTTTCATTACAGCCTGTATATATTTTTACCCATTAACCTGGGACCTGGTTTTGTAATCTCTGCCCAAATCTCCAGCTGAATGTTGATTTATGGTGGTGCCTTTTCCCCTCAGCCTTTCGGGGCTTTACAAGAACCACGCACTGACTACACAGAGGGGTTTTTTTGGCACTGTGATGAGCAGCCATCTCTGGGCCGTGGAAGGGGCTTAATGATGTACAGTGAAATGGCTGAGCAACAGAACATGGAAATGGGAAGGGAAGAGAACGGGAACAGGCACTTCTTGAACCTGTAAAGCTGTGACAGGGCAGCAGCCACGGAGCTGATGTTCCCTGAAATGCCACTCTGTGATGAATTATACATGTGATGTTAGGGAGGAAAAGTTGCCATCGGTTGGTAGGAAATAAAACCCCATCGGGCGTTCATTCGCAGCGCAGCGGGAATTCGTGTCTGCAGAAGGCTCATCCCTGATGTGGAAATTGGCTGGGAAAGCTGTGGCTGTCACCTCCACTCTCCCTCACAGCACAGCAAGGCCTCGCTGGGAGAAGAACTTTTTGATTTCCCAGCCAGAGAACTGCAGCAGAGCATCTGCTTGCCCACCTCAGGACAGATCCCACGGCCCACGATCCCGTCCTGCTGGCAGAAGTCAGGGCTCCCACCTCTGTCCCAGGAGAAGGGCAGGAGGACAAGAGGGCATGGGCTTCAGCTCTGCCAGGGGAGGTTTAGATCAGACATCAGGAAGAAATTCTTTACAGAGAGAGTCATCAGGCATTGGAATGGCCTGCCCAGAGAGGTGGGGGAGTCACCATCCCTGGAGGGTTTTAAGATGAGGCTGGACCTGGACGTGGCACTCAGTGCCATGATCTGGTCATCACATTGGTGTTGGATCAAGCGTTGGGCTTGATGGTCTCGGAGGTCTCTTCCAACCCAGCTGATTCTCTGATTCTCTGACAGGAGGGAAAGATTTACAGGAAACACCCTGGAACAGCCAAGCTTAGGGCAATGAGCAGCAGGTGGATGAAGTTACACCTGATTTGACCTCAGCTGAGGCCGCAGCTGATCCCTGTTCCGTGTGATGAGGGGAGGCAGGAGGGGCTTTATTAGGAGCCCACCAGGCAGGTTCTTCCTTTCTGCTGCCTGAGGAGGTGCTGAGGAAGGCTGGGCTGAGCTGGAGGACAGACACACGGGCAGACTCACCAGGTAACAGGTTCCTCTGGGTGCTGTTGGAGGACCTGAGATGTTTTTTTTTCATGCCTGCTGCCCTTGAGAAGCGCCTTTGAGATGCTGGTCCTCAGCAAGAGCTGAAGGGGGGAATACTTGCTCCTCTGGGAAGTGTTTCCCTCTGTCTGGTGGTGTTTGGTAATCACTGGGACAGGCTCCTCGTGCTGAGGAGGGCTCTGCACCTGGGAATGAAGGCAACAGGAGCATTTTTTTTTTTTAGTGCTTTCATTCCTTGTGCATTGGTCCAAAAAAAGCCCTGTGTGCTTTTGTTGTGGGTCGGATTGAATACTGTGGTAATAACGGGATAAAATTCCTGAGTGGTCCTGTGGAAACAGCTGGTTGAATGTCAGAGTGTGAATCAGAGCAAGTCTGCTACAGGCTGACATAGAAATTACAGGCATACCCCTGCATATGGTTATTGAGAGAGGGGTGTTGATGTGGAGAAGGGCTATTTATGTGTATATTCTTGGTATGGAAAAGAAACTTTAAACCAGTACCCTTCTGTGGAAGCAATGTATTTATATTATAGCAGCATCCCTGCGACAGAGTGGGATGTTATTTTGCACAAATGTAAAATATAAAGCAACAGGTTCTTCCTTGTCCTATTGTGTTGTAATCCTAAAGGGCTCAGGCAATGCCCAGACCACACTGGCTTTTGGAGAGTCAAATCCCTTGGCAGACCCTCCCAGGCTGGGGAGAGGAGTGTTTCCCACCTTGGGAACAGGGAGGGAGGGTGAAAGGAAGGGCTGCTTTTGATCCCAAATCCTGTTCAGGATACACATCTGTCTTTCTTGTCTTCCAATCCCCTGTAAAATGGGAGTCGCAGAGTTTTGCTTTTCTCACTGGGCTGATGTCTGGTTTGGGTTTTTCCCAAAAATTTGGGATCATCTCTTGACCCCTGAAGTGTATCTGAAGTCACACCATGCAGTATATCAGGCACAGCTCCCCTTACCCAGTCAGCCTCAGCCACTGCCTGTGATATTCTCTTTTCTCTGGGCTTTATAGATTGTCCATATCCTCCTGGCAGGAGCATTCACACTTTCCTACTGAGCAGCTTCACAGTCAATCTTCATTAACTACCACCAACCTTGCAGAGCTTCTTACCCCGATTTCACACTGAAATAATTCTTTAATCTTTTCCAGAGTTATATAAGCTCTCTATAAGTTGTTTGGCATTTCCATACTACAATTTAAGAGAAAGGGGAGGGATATATATACACAGAAAAAGATTATTTAGAAACTAGACTTTAATCTCCGTGCTGCCAGCTCTCTTCTGAATGTACATTTGCTGCACAGGAGAGCAGACTGATGGATTCATTTCAGAGCCAACGCTGGGAGGGTGCTGCATGTTGTTCCCTGTGCTGCTGAATTCAGTGGTGCAGAGAGGTCTTAAAGTTCCCCCAAGTAATTTCCTGCCCGGGACAAGCCCTGTGCCATCACCCTGCTGTAAGGCAAGAGGCACATGCACCTCCTAATTTAGAATATAAAGGAAAAGGGCATAAACAGCGTTCTGAGAACCCATTTATAGTCTCCATTCCAGCTTTCAAAAGTGTCACCTTCTCATGTCCAGCCAAGACAGACGAGGATGTCCTGGAGCTCTTTTCCCCCAGTGTCAGCTCTTTCCACCATGTGTGAGGGTTTTTTGGGATGTGTGTCCTCCCTCCCCAGCCAGAGATACAAGTGGAAGCAGCAACAACAGTCACTCTCAGCCCCTGCCAGTGAAATGGAAGAATTAATCCATCTGTCTTGCTCTGCTTGTTTAATGTTCCTCTTCTGCAGAGAAGTGAGACACTTACTTACTCTTTCCAATATGCTGGGACAGTCTTTTGGCCTCAAAATGCTCCAGAATAATGAAAAGGTCTATTTACAGTAGCAAAAGCTCAGTCTGTTACCTCCTGGGATTAATTTACTACACTGGGATTTCTGGGAAGACTGTTTTCTGTCTCAAAATAAGTGTCTTGGCAGCCCCTTGCTAATGCCAGGTATTAAGTTTTTGCAAACTGACCATGTGAATTATTTCTTAAAGATTTGTGGGGCCTTTTTGTTTGAGGGGGAAGGGAAAAAAAACCTCTGTTCTGTGGAGATGGCAGGAGTGGCAGAGCTGCTCTTGGACTGTGGATGCATCTGGAGAGGCTGAGGAGAGTCCTGCAGCCAGGGCTGGAAGTGTTTGCAGAAGGGTCAGGCTGTGGCAGAGCTGCCCAATCCCTCCTTGCCCAAGGTATTCCCAGTTTAATGGGGGAAGGTTTTGACCCAGTTACTTGCAGGAGGCAATTGCAGCCCCAGCCCTGGGCTGGAGCCAGCACAGCCACAGCAACCTCCTTGCTTTGCTTGGCTTGATGGCTGGCCAAAATTTCGGGCAGCTCCTGGGCCACTCTCCTTGGTTTGAATCCCCATTTCGATTTACAGCTTTGGGAGCTGGTTTCAGGATGCCCCTTTGGAGCCAGGAACGTGATCTTTTGTAGGGCTGGTTGCTCCTTCAACATGTCCTGATGTTTGCAGCCCCGCACGTCTGGAAAGTGGCCAGGGAAGCTGGTTTAGGAGCAGGAGGGCCCCGAGAGGTGTCCTTGTGCTGTGGAGGTGTTGGAGGCATCCTGAGATGTTCTGGAGCCAGAGGGCAGAGTTAGAGGGAATATTAGGATAAAACTTCTTCCCTGTGAGGGTGGGCAGGCCCTGGTGCAGGTTGGGCAGAGAAGCTGTGGCTGCCCCATCCCTGGAAGTGTCCAAGGCCAGGTTGGACAGGGCTTGAAGCAACCTGGGCTGGTGGAAGGTGTCCCTGCCCAGGACAAGGGGTGAATGAGATGGGCTTTAAGGTCCTTTCCAACCCCAGCCATTCCATGATTCTCTAAGAGATGGGTTTTGCAGTGTTGTCCTATGTTTTGGTGGATATGTGAAGAGGACATCATTGGGAGCACCAGGCACATCCTGTTATCCCGGGCTGGCTAAATCTGTCCCTTTAGGAAGCTGTTCTGTTTATTATAGTTATTGTTTTGCTTTGGAGAACTCGGGGAGGTTCTGGCTCTCAGCGCATGTTAATGCTCATGTAGCATTGAACCATGATCTCTGCTGCCCTGATCTGTGGGATATATTTATTTATTCTGCAAACTGGTGCCTGGAGCTGTGCCATAAGGGAGGGCTCTGCTCTGGCACTGGCGAAGGAATGCTACCCCTGCTCATCCCACTCAGTGCCATGGCCTTGGAAAGCTGTGCTGGAGCCCAAGCAGGGCAACTTTTCCTATTGTAGGTGCAATTTTGCTCCTGGATCTACATTGGGCTTTGTGCTCCTGCTGCAGCTTTGATTCACAAAACTCCAAGCTCGTGTTGCTGGAGGCAGCTAAAGAAACAAAAGCACAGAAGAAATGGCAAAGCCAGCTGTGTAGTGTAGTAGGAGGGCTGGGAGTTTGCTATTCCAGCTCCCAACTGGAGTCTCACTTCTGTCTCTCGATGCCAGTTGTGGTACATCAGTCCCTGGGCTGCCCAAAGGGGTTACAGGTTTCTTCCTCGCAGCCTATGGATCCTAGAGGAAAACAGCTGATTTTCCATTACTGAGGAACCCTCTGGATCCCAGAGGGTGCCTGAACTTAATGATTCCTGAGGCTGACCAGCTCATAAATTTCACGTTTCATTAAATTGATTGCTCTTGTTGAAGAACAACATCCCCAGCTGTTCCCTGTGTCCACCTCTGGCCTAACAAGGGGAAAAAGCAAGGTTTGTCCAACAGCCTTGAGGGCTGTAGCTTTTTCCATAGGATAACTTGAGGGGCTGGTAGACTCATTACGGTGTCTTGGAGCTGCAAGTTTGGCAAGAAGAAATCCCTTTTTCTCTTCTTGCGTCAAAAGCGAGCAGTGCTATGTATGAGAAATGCAAATAGCTGGATAATTTTGGAAGGCAGGGGAGATGATGGCCCGTGTCCCACAGAGTGGGATTGAGCCCTGGCCCTGGTTCTTCACACCATGTCTGGTCAGCTGGAGCTGCTCTGTTGTCAAACCTCTGGACAGAAATATTTACGTTGCTCACCCACATGTGCACATTCACTAAATTTGCTGTTCACTGAAAGTGATAATATAACTTGAATTTCCAAACTTTTATACAGGATTTTAACAGGCTTTGGAGTAAAACATTTTTTATGGCACTTGCCTGGTCTTTCCACTTTTCCCTGAGTGTAGCAGAAGTCTTGTCTCTCACTGAACATGAACATTATTGCACACTAACTCCAAGTTTTGCAGGTGAATGCATTGCCAAGAGACAAAACCATGACATGGTGACAAACTTCATTTATTTCAAGCTCTGTGGCAGTAATAGTTGGCATGTTTGTCCCCCTGGCACAGATGTGTTTGATCTGGTGCCTCCTCCAGAGCACATGCTGGGCATCACTCCCTCCAAGGCCCCCAGAAGGTGTTGCAGTCCCTGTGACAGCCAGACTTGGGAAAGGGGGGAACGCTGGAGCAGTGCCTCTTGCTTTTGGGAAGAAACAAATGGTGAGTGCCCCAGAAGGGACAGCAATCCAGAAAGGGCCCTCTGACAGGCTCTGGGTGGTGTTTTGGCAGGGGTGCTCCCAGAATTATCAAAAGCCATGATAAGCTGGAGTTTTGCAGCCTCTCCTGTTTCTAACTAAGGCCACAGATTATCTCTCTTCATGTTACTGAGCTTTAAAAGGGATGGGAGTGATGCTACAGAGAGCAGCTCTTTCTCATCCCCAGGGCTATTGGTGCCAACACAGCATTCGGGGAAACAACAGAGCTCCTGTTCAAACTAATATTATTAACTCCATGTCATAGCAGAGCCTCTGAGGGGATGAATAACCCTGTGCAGTTAATTGCCATTTGGCTTGAGCAGGATGATGAAGACATGCTGTGGTGGTGTGTGGATGGCTGGAACCTGGGAAGGGAAAGGGAGAGCTGCAAGAGAGGGCTGTGATGGCCAGGAGGACTGAAGAACTCCTGCTTGCACACCTTGCATTGGACTGGGCTGTCTGTGAGGTGGTAAAGCAGTGAGTGAAAAGGAGAGGTTCTTCTGGGCTGCTGATGTGCTCCACACATGGAGAGCTTCCAAATCCATGTAGTGTTCCTGGAAGGAATGCTAATTTCCTGCTGGATACATCCCTCATCCCTCAGTGAGCTGCCCTCTCTAGCACTTAATGCCAGTGCTCTCATTGCACATCACTTTCTCAGAGCTGCTGTAACAAATCCTGCAAATAATCTGCCCCGGGGCCATTGTGCAAATGGCCCAAACTTGCTCTTGATTCTGTTGTGGAAAATGCTGAGTGCTCATAATTCTTGGCAAAGCTTAGTTTTGTGCATGGGAGGATCTGCAGGTGAAATAACTTCAGTTACACCGAACTGACATTTTCAACAGCGAATGTTGATCTCAATCCTGCTGTTGAATACTTTGTGCTGCCACAAGCTGAACATCTATAGTGATCTGAGCTGCTCAGTGACTCTGAAGGCCACTCTGTATTGCAAGGTGTTATTCCTGCTGTATTCATGAGACTTCAGTAAATGGAAATGATAAGGAAGACATGGGTATGGCTTATCAGATGCTGCAGCAGTGGGAGAAGCTGCAGCTGGCAGCAGATAAAACAGCCCCCAGGCACATTTCTGTGGTGTCCCGTGGGGATAACGTGTGTGGTAGAATGAATCACAGGAAGGAATGAGCAGAGTGAGTCATTGCTGGGCTCGGGGGCTGGTGCTGGGACTCCAGAGGGTCCCTTTGGGAGGCTGGCATCTCTTTCAGTGACTGAGGCAATGTGGACTGTAACAAGGAGAGCGCAGAGCAGCGACTGGGCTTGTCTGGCTTTATTTACACCGAGGGGATTTGTGTGGGATAATGATTTTTCAGTGGACTGTAGACTGTTATTTTCGTAAATGGGTTTCCAACCTGTGTGAGGAATTTGCTCAATAGATGCTTAAACTGCTGACTGGAGGAACAGAGATACTCAGAGGTATTTAGTTATCCATTTGGGGATGCAAAAATGCAGGTGCTGAAGAGGTCAGCATAGAGCTTTATTGGGAAAGGGTTGAACCAGCACATCTGTGATGTCCCCGGCACTAAGACATGGTTCAGCTACTACAGAATACAACAAAAATCCTAAACTTTACATGGCGTGACTGTACAGCTTTCAGTACAACACTCCTGAATTAGCAGTGAATTAAACCACAGCCCTTCATACCTGAAAAAATAAAAAGCCACTTCTGAGTTTTTCCCTTCCTCCTGCCTTGGAGTCGATCAAGTGGAAAGTCTCAGGTGAAAGATTAACAGGATATTTTTCAGAGCTGCCTGAGCCTGATTTTGACATGTTTGCTTCCTTTGGGATTGGCAAGCTCTGCTTCTCTGGGACTAAACTTGGAGGGACCTTATCATTTATCTTCCCTAGCTGGGAAGGAGGAGGCCAGGTGTAAATCTGTGCTCTGACTCAGGTACATGGTACTGCATCACAAAATATCCAAAACTGGGTGTTTCTTCCCCAAACCAGCACTGCATCACAAAATATCCAAAACTGGGTGTTTCTTCCCCAAACCAGCACTGCACCACAAAATATCCAAAACTGGAGGTTTCTTCCCCAAACCAGTGCTACATCACAAAAATATCCAAAACTGGGTGTTTCTTCCCCAAACCAGTGCTACATCACAAAATATCCAAAACTGGGTGTTTCTTCCCCTAACCAGCCCAGGGACTGCTGTTTAACTTGAGTGACTGATTCACCGAGAGTCAGCAGAGGAGCAGGGAAATATTTTAGGTTTCTTGCCTGTGCCAGTGACTCAGTCCAAAGGCTCTTTGCTTTGGCTTTTCGGGCCGGCTCCCAGTGCAGGCAGGAGCTCTGCACATCTTGCTGCTGGAAGTTCTCAGCCCGGTGCCTTCTGCTGTCTCTTGGTATCTCACAGGCTAGGCTGCTTCCTGCAGCGCTGAGATGAATTAGCAGGGGCTGTGGGACAGCACTGGCTGGTTGGAGTGCCTGTCTTTGCTCCAAAGGGGCTTTATTGGGAGCGTGGGACCGGCTTTGGGGGGACAGGTGCTGTTCCCATGGGCTCTGGCTTCCTCTCCTTGTCTCCTGCAAACCCGATTTGCTCCACTCACACATCTGCTTTCCACATTTGCTGCCTCCTGCTCCGGCAAGGGTCTGTCGGAGCTGCTGGGTGAGATCCCAGCTCCCCTTCATCCACGGGGGCCCACCCAGCCGAGACCCTCCAGCACTGGGGATGGGGAATGCATTGCCCAAAATGTGCAGGGAGGGATGGGGGTGCCAGCACACAGGAATGTGGGCCTGGCTGGCCATGAATGACTGTCCTAATTCAAATCCCAGTCCCAGCACCTGGGCTTTTATTTTTCTGCAAGAGAAAAAAACCCTCAATGAAGTCAGAGTTGTTCATAGGATTGGTGGGGCTGAATGAGTTCAATGGACACTCTTAGGTGCGACTAAACAGAGGTCAGAAGTGGGGTCTTTAAGAAGAGATTTGATTTTTTAAAAGTTATTTTTTGAGAGTTTGCATTGGACTGATTTTACTTGGTAATTATATTTTTTTCGTAAGATGTCCCTGGTGTATTAGATTTAGATGGTCCTGGAGAACTCAGAGGGAAAGAGACAGCTTGCAAATTCCCTATGGAGCTATTCTGTGGACATTGTAATTTCCAGTGGTGTATAACAAAAATCAGCTTAGGAAAGCAGGGAGTGTTTTAGGTGCTTAACCAAGAAGCAAACCCCCTGCAAGCCTCTTATTGCTCATCAGAGGCAGGAGAAGCTGTCGTGATGAAAAGTGAAGTTATTTGGAAGTTGAGGGGCCCTTGCAGTTGAATGTAACCTTGAAAATGCTTTTCAATAATTTTCTTTCAGGAACTAAGAATCCTTTCCAAGTACAGAGAGCTTGTTCACATGTAACAGTGAGACATTTGGAGTAAAAGCTATTTTACTTCAGTGATGCAGTAGGGGTGTAACGAATGCAGGGATGGCCATGGCCCTGAGGGCTTTCCCTTAGTTATTAGTGTTGGAAGCATGGACAGGGAATAAAGAGAGTGGTACCTGAGGCTCTGCATCCTGGGAATCACAGCTTGCACTGCTTGTTCAAAGCTGGTATCACCTGCAGCATCCCTGTGTGAGGCCATTTATTCCAACCAACTGAACTTTTGCAAGGCTGTCCCAAAATCAGTGGGATGCAGGAGGACCTTAAAGACAAGTTAGCTTTTGTGTTTGTGGGCTTTTCAACACTGTAGAGCCTAAACTAATGTTAGTTTCCTCCCCAGATCTTTAAATGCCAAAGGAAATAGTCTTCTGTTGAGTCTCTGCTCCCTTTTGAGGGAAAATGCAATCCCAGAGGTGAAAGAAATGCAAGAGAAATCAAAAGGAACAAATGCTTTAATGACATAATGCCAACGATGGGACTTGCCAGTCCAAACTTGGCTGGCATGTTGATGTTGCATCCACAGGGTAAGCAAATGGTGTCACCCTCTTCCCAGATCCCAAACAACCTCCTCAATGTGTAGGCTGATCCTCATGGAACAAACATGTCCCCTTCCAACAGGAGAGGCAACACAAGGCCCTTTGATTCCTCTTAATTGCATTTCAGTGTCTGTGGCTCAATTGTAGAGTTTCTGCTGGAGTTCAGCAATTTTGGTCGCTGGCTTCCTCTGCTTGCTGACCTACAAATACCAGTTTTCAGGGAGAGATTTATGAGCAGCATGAAATTACCATCTTGTAAAAGCACAAATCACAGCTATAAATAGGGGGCTGGAGCATGCACAGGAACCCCACGGGAATAGCGACTGGCCTTGTCTGTGCTGGACAGCCCTGCTAGCACAGGTTGAGGAGGAATCCAGGGCTTGGAGTTTCCAAAGTGGCAGGATGCCAGCCATCCTTCCCCTAATCCATATCCTCTCAAGGATGGGAATAACATCTGGCCAGACTGACAGTAGTCAGGCTCGAGAGTAACTGAGAGCTCTGAAAGCTGAACCTTCTCAAGCCTTGTATGCATTTATCTTCCTTTCCAGAACATTAGCAGGCAGAGTTTGTTTTCAGTGAGTTATTTAGCAGAAAGAGGGATTAGACCTTGGGCTAGCATTGATTAACCCCTGCATGTTGAGTTGTTTAACAGCATAATGGATTAGTCATGTTTGCTGGTGACCTTTGTCAATTGAATCCTTCATCTGAAGCCTCGTCTGTCTTTTTAAATACACAGATCCCTAAAAGTGGAATATATGCTACAATGTCCCTCAAGTGAATAGCTGAGCACAGAACTGGGGCAAATAGTCCTAAAATTTCTGATTTTAGGTTTGCCGCTGCCTGGGTTGAGTCATGGGAGCCCCACTTACACAACTGTCCTTAGAACTGATCAGCAAGTGCTCAAGCTCTGCATGAGCTGGGAATACATTGCTGTCTGAACGGAAAAGCATTTCTGGAAAGGGCCTGAATTTTCTGTGGGTCTTGGGGAAGATTGTAGAGTGAGGATCCAGTCAGAGACAGGGTTTACTGTCACCCTGGAAATTAAATCAGTCATGTTTGGTGATGGAATAGTTGACTTTTTGATTTAAAGGAAGGGGTGGGAGCAGAGGTGCTGTGAGCAGAAATGTGTGAAGCCTCATTGCCTTTGATGGAGCCATGAGCATTTAAATCGAGCATCTTAGATGGATAAAATGTATTAAAACTTACATATAATATGCATACAATGCAGCTGAATCCATGGACTAAAGGGAAGAAAAACTGCTCAGTGGGACCAAACATGACACCAAGAAAAGCATCTTAAACTGCAAGAAGGCACCAATGGCAGTTTAAAGGCTGTCAGGACTGTATAAAAGGCCCTCTCACAGGTCAGATTTGGCCCCAGCAGAACATGTCGGAGCTGAGGGTGTCTCCCCAGACCTTCCATTCTCTCAGCAGTGCCCTGAGGAAGCTGTTTTACTTGACTTCTTAAGCAAAATACCTTCCTGCTGCAGCCAGGAGTTCTTTCTGGGCTCCTCTTGCTGCAGGACAAGTCAGGTCAAGAAGTTTGTTTGGTTTACTAAAAAAGATACTCTAGTTCAAACAAAACTTAATTCATTGAAGCTCCGTGGCCTCTGTGAAACATGAGCCCCTCTGGCCTCATGATTTATGAATACAAAGCCATGGGGAAGCCTTGGCAGAGGAAAATGAGCTGTGTGACAGGTAAATAAAAGGCATTGAGGCAGGAAAAGGGGCAAAGGCACCCCTAAATGTGGAGCCACCCAGCTGGGAGGTGGAACGAGCTGTCAAGGGCTCTGCTGGCCCAGAGGGACTTTTCTTCTATGGAAGGGTTGCTGGGGGTATTCTGGAGTTTGTGCCCTTTAGCAGAAGGTTTGGGACAGGTCTGCATGAATCTGGATACACCTGAAAGGAGAATAAATCTCTAGCAGCATTTTGAGGCTGTGTTTTGTGGTGCTCAGAGGGGGAAGGGGCTGAACCAGGTGAGAGCCACTCAGGACTCAGCAGAAGGTTATTGCTTTTGACTTTTAAAGATTTTTTTGGAGGAAACTTCCCATCAGGATGGGTCGTGGGGAAGAGGCAGGACCCAGCTGAGTCTCCCAGCTCTCCTGAGGGAGTTGTACTGCCAAATTCCTCTTGCTGTGATCAGCAGCAGTAAAAAAACCACACATCTGGTCCTGATCAGGACCACAAGAATCCCAATGCCAACTTGGTAATGATGCAGATTTCTGTTTCTTAACGTTTAAGAGTTGTCTGCAGGCATTGGATGTCTTGGGGGTTCTCTGTACACATCTTCAAACCCCCTGACAAGTCCAGTGACACTTCCCAGGGCTAATTAAACCACAAGGAGCGGTGAAGGCTGTGCTCGCACTGGGACATTCAGTTTGGTGATGCAGCAAACCTTTTTAACCCCCAAACCCTAAAATATTACAGGGTGAGTATAAGTGGTCCTAGAGATCTCATCACCCTTTGGGGAGGGAGCTGCAGGTAAAAAGGAAAGAAAAGCACACCCATGGTGTGTGTATCTGTTCTGTGATAGGTACCTTCTAGTGAACAGAACAATTAGGGCTGTGTTTTTTTACCGGATAAGATCCTCAGAGGGATGTGAAATGCTGGTGGATATTTTGCACTGCTGGTCTTGAAGATATAACATGTGGCCAAACCTCCTTGGACTTGTCAGAGGTCTCTGAGAAATGTAAAAATAATTAGAGAAAAAGTAATAATGAGGCTTTAGGATGCTAGTCTGGTCTGGAACTGAACTGGGAACAAAACTATTATTTAAAAAATAATTTAGCAAGAGGTGTCCAACCCATCTGTGGCTTCAGATGGCTGTAGAACCTGGGAATTACATCAGCAAACTGTAGGTGCTACAGGGACACCAGCAGTATCTGAGTGTTATAGAAACATGCTGGATAGCGGGTGCTGCATCCTGAAATCCCAGCTGGAATAATGGCCATGTAGGTGCTGCATCCTGGAAACCCAGTGGGAATAAAAGGCTGAGTGACTGGAGCATGACCCAGGTTGCTGGGGGGACCTGGGGGGATATTTTGGATGGATGAGCTTTGTGTCTCCAGGTAAAGATGTTACAGCTCTGGTACCTTGTTCTGGCCAAGGTCTGCACCTTTGGCCGTGCATTTCAGGCTTCCTAGAGCTCCCCAAACTGGAAAAATTCATCCCTGTGGAGAGAAGGGAGTGAGTTAGTGTGGGGAACTTGTGGGAAGGTGAAGTGTTTGAAGGTTGACTTACTGGAAAGACTGAAGTGAGAGGTGAAAATCAGTCATGTTAGAGCCCACTCCATAGCTGGATTGGATTCCTTGAGTGATTCATCCCCCCAAATGACTGCTTTGCCTGACGTTTTATTTCCCCTGTCCACTTAGACAGTAGCTTAGCCTTAGTAAGACTGTGTCCCCTTGTGTGGATTGCCTTTTGAAAGCTGGGTGGTGCTCACAGAATCCCTGCATTCTCATAATTTCTAAACCACCACTTCAACAAGGAGGGGAAAAGGCAACAAAATGATGAAGGGGTTTGTCACTCCAGAAGGCCTGGGTGGAATGAACCTGTAATCTTGGGAAATCAAAGGGGAATCTACAGAATGTGCCTTTTTTTTTCTCGGTATGGCTAATGCCACAAAATTAGAAATGGAAAGAGCTGCCTGGAAATTGTGTTACGTGGTTAATTGACAGAAATATCAGAGGAGGGGAAAATGTGGATGAGAATTGCTTGGTAAAATGAAGCCTTTAGTTGTTCTAATTCTCTTTTTTTTTTGAGGAGGAACTAGAGTATGAGAGGACCATGAGATGATGCAACCAAAATGTACTGGGATGCTAGACCTGAGCAGTACAATCCATAAATGATGCTGATTTGGGGTGTGCTTGGACATGAACATTTTCCGTAGATTTTTATTTTATCAATGTATTTGAAGAAGCTGCTCTCGCTGTCTTTGATGTCCTTGGCCAGACTTAAAACCAGATGGGCCCTGGTCCTCTTTGTCTCATTTCTTCTGGTTACTCTGATAACACCTCTTAGCAATGAGAATGAACTCCCCAGTGGTCCAGATGACAACACTGACGAGGCTCCCAAGCTGAACCCCTGAAGGCAGATGCTCCTGGGTGATCTGGGACCTGGACACAAATTTTGTGGCTTGGGCTCACCTTTTAATCTTAAGACAACTGGAACTAGAAAGTGAAGACTGTGGTATCCAGCAAAACCTTCCTTGGGGTCAGGGAGAGTTCAGGAACTTCTTCATTTCTTGACCCTTGTGGAGATCAGAGGGTAAGTCACAGGTCCCTGTTACTGAGCAGCCTCTTGGTTTAACATAACACTTTCTGTAGCCCCAGGGATTATCTCCTGAAGTCTAGACAGATTATACTGAGCCCTTGACCACAGATCATAGGGCCTGGGGAAATAAAACACAGGGATGGGAAGGGAAGGGGTGGGATGGCAGCTCCTGCCACTCCTCCAGCCTGGCACTGGGCATGGAGAGCAATGGGATGGAAGGGGAAAAAGGTCAACTGAGTTCCTCCTCCTCAGTAGGCACCATAGAGCAATTTATCCTTCTGCATTTAATAGATTGGGATGGTTCAAATGCATACAAGGCTTGGACTCATTAACATGAAACTGAAGGCAACAACACTGGAAAAAGAGGAGTGGAAAGTCTCTTCTCTTTATAATGCTATTTCCTCTATTAAACAGACCTTTCTGACTATGAAACATTTAAACATACGAAAAAAACAAGCCCCACCTTGTGTTGGCTGCTCTTTCCACTGATGGGGCTTGTCCTGGTGCCACCTCATGGCAAAAATCAGATTTGACTTCCCACTGGGATCGGGGAGAATTGGCTGTCCAGCTCCCAGCACTGTGGCTGTTCTGTAAGGAATCTGGCCTGCAAAGCTAAAACAGGTGCTTATCCACAGGAGTGGTGGGATTTTTATTTCTGTGTTTTGTGATTTGGCTTTCTGGAAGGAAAAAAATAACCCTAGAAAGAGTTCTGCTTTTTTTTCCTGTTTGGAAGGTACCTGTTGAATCCATTAATCACATTATCAGCCAGCCTGGATTCTAATTAGAGCATCAATTATCTGTTCTTTATGGTATCACCTGATAGCTCGCAGTATTCCACTATCAGTGTTGATTTGCTACCTGTCATGTTCTATAAATGCAGGTTTGTGATGGCCTTTGTTCAAAACAGTATTTTCAGGAAGGTTTTGGGGCACTGGGGGGAAGTTGCTGCCACTCTGCAGCTCTTCACAGGATGGGAATGGATATGAGCAGTTCTGGATAGTGCAGTGAACACTTTGCTCAAATTCAAGACCACACAGAGCACCGAGTTTGGGGCAGTGTTCAGCTCTGGGATACCAGATGTGAAACTTCCTCTCTGGATAAATGGATAGCTTTATTTTTCAGGCCTCTTCATCCAAAATGTCTCGGTAGCATTATATTCTCAATTTTTCATGCAGGATTTGGGGAGCAATCATTTCCAAGAGAGCAGGTGTGAGATCCTAAGCCAGGATTGTGATTTTGCATCTCACTTCAGCAAAGGACAATTGATAAAAATTGAATTAAGGGTAGGGATGCAACTGTGTTTAGATATTCACAAAGAATAAAGGCAAACACCGGGATTGTGGAGGAAAATTGCCTAGTTTTTGTGTGCTCTTCATAAATAATATTTAAAATCCTTCCTGAGAACAATTGCCTTTCCTAATTATTTATACAACAACTCAGGTAATTTTCATATCTCATTTTCAGTGTGTTCCCATCAGCTGGCCATGGGGTGTAACTGGTTATAAGTAACATTGAGGGCCATTCTGATCCTCCCAATACTTTCAAACTACAGAACAATGGTCTTTGGGGTTTTTTGGTGATGATTTCATAGAATATAAATTATTTCTAAAAAAAATCTACCTATATTTCTTATGCCTTTTTTTTCTGGAGATCTCTCAAATGTCCTCCATCTTATAAACGACAGCCAGCTGTGCTCAAGATACATTTAGCCATGAAAATACTTCTAGAAACTGCTGTTCCTTAAAGATGTTTGGCCACCTGCCACTGCTGCAGTGTGTTCCTTTGCCTGGTCAGATGTTACCCCGAGTGGCTGCTGGAGGAATTTGGAGTTGGTGTCAACCAAGCCAGCTCGTATAAACCTCCTTGGAGCTCACAGCACCAGATGATCTGTCCCACTCCAGCCCTGAGGTTGGCTCTTTTCAACTTGGCCTGTGGCTGCTGGAATTTTCCTGTTTGCCATTACAAGCTTATTTCTTTATTTCTCTGTTATTGTTGAGGAGGGGCAAACAGGTCTGTGCAGGCTCTGAAATCACCTGGAAACTCAGGCTCAGTGCTCAGAAAAAGCTCCCTGGGCCCAGTTCTCAACTGGTTGAGTTGCTTTGCATCTGATGTGGGTCCAGGTTTGGATAGTCTGGCTTGATTCTGAGCAGAGAGCCCTTGGAACATGGGTGGCGTGTGAGTGCTCTGCTCTGAACTGCTCTGATTTCCCTGTCTGCAGTGTTTTGGTGCTTTAGATACCTCCTTCTCTGGGGCTATTCCCCTTGCTTATAGCTGTGTGCCTCTGGAAGGGCTGGGAATGTCCTGGTTGGTGTTCAGGGGTTAGTGGGATTTTCACTTGCTGCTGGAGAAGCCAAAATTGAGGTCTCATTCCATTTATATGGTCAGAAATGCCAGTCTGGGATGAGCAGATCCAGGATCCTGGCATTTGTGTACCTGGGGCTGAAAAGGTTCCCCGCACCCAGCAGTGCCTCTCAAGGGTGATTAAATGCAGACAGTTGTACTGTGGATCAAGTGATTCCTTGGGACTCATAATGGGAAGGGGATTATTGGGACTCATAATGGGAAGGGGATTATTGGGACTCATAATGGGAAGGGGATTATTGGGAATCATAATGGGAAGGGGATTATTGGGAATCATGAAATCATAGAATGATTTGGGTTGGAAGGGACCTCAAAGATCATGTAGTTCTGATCCTTCTGCTGTGGGCAGGGACAAGGAGGAGGGTCTTTGCAATCCAGAGGGTCTGACGGTGCATTTAGCTGTCCTGATTCCATGTTCATATGCCTGGGATTCATGGCCTGTAGGTGGAAGGGAGAGAAAGGATCTGTCATGCTGTGTTTGGGAGCTGTGGAATAGCTTGTCTGCTCCACACCGGAGCCTGTGGGAAGGACCAGCAGCGAGGAGAGGGATGTTTTAAGGCAGGAGGAAGGAGCAGAGGTGACGTGATGGACGTTGTCACTGCGGGGCTGCACCCAGTGGGTGCTCAGCAGAGGAGCCTGCAGGGGCTCTCAGGTGTGGCACCGGGAGCGTTTGCCCCCAGGTTCCTCCTGGGTATGGAGCACTGGGTAATTTGTCTCACCAGCCTCCAGTCATCTGGTTACTCATGAAAGGCAAGACCTGGAAGGGGTTTTCATGCGAGAGGTTTGCCCAGGAGTGCCACTGGCACTGTACCCGGGCTACACGTGGCTGCAGGCAGCACATGCTGTGTTCCTCCTCCCAGCTCGGGGGCTTGCAGCCAACCTGCCTCTCGCCTCCGCCTGCTGAAAGGCTCTTTCAGCAGAGAATCTCTTCCTGTGTGTGGCTCATGCTCCAGCCTTTCCAGTTTTACAGGGAGCCTGGTAGGAGGGGGCAGGAATCTCGACAAGTTCAGAGGTAAAGGGAAGGATTTCCTGCAGCTCTTCTCCCTTGAACCATTAGGAAACATCTTTATTGGGCTGGGAGCAACACCTTTCCCTTGGCTTCATCTGGGGGATTTGGCCTCCTGTGCTTGCAGGTTTTGATGTGTTTGATATCAATTATCTGTCCAAGTAATTCTCATTCCATCAGGTCAAGAATTTATGTTGAGTGAATGTCTAAAGCTCAACATAAACCCCCGTGGTGCTGAGCTCTTCCACCAGACAGCCCAAATCAGGGCCACTCCTTATTGCCCTCCTTGTGTGTCATAGAAGGCCTGGTGACTGCTCAGGTTCTTGTTCTGTGGAGTGACCAAACCCCTAAACAAGGAAACTGGAGCCCAGGGTAGGCAGAGTTTGGGAATTCAAGTTGACAGTGTTTCCCCCCCACCCCCCGGATGATGAAGGCCTTAAGGATGATGCTGTGCAAGGAGTGGGGAGGGCTGGGATGCTTTGGTGTGGCTCAGGGTGTGAATCTATAGGTGAAATCACTGCTCCATGGAAGATCAATACAGCTTGAGGAGCTGGGACTGACACTTGGGTGTGTGCCAGCAATGATGTCCAGGTCTTTAATGGCACTGACAAAGTTTTGATACCAGCAAAGTGTCTTTGAAGAATTTTAGTTAAGGGAGATGGTTGGATTTTTGGGTTTCTTCTCTGGTCTCCAGATGACCTGGTTTTGGTTTTAAGGGATCTTCAGCACTGGGGGACCACCAGTGTGATATCCATCCTCTCCTCCTGGGACCTGAGGGAAGGGACTGGAGTGGGGAGTCATATCAGCTTTTTTCTTGCAGAATCATAGAAAGGCTTGGGTTGGAAGGGACCTTACAGATCATCCAGCCCTCGGGACTGTTCTAGTACTGCTGCCATACAATGCCAGAAGAAGTGCAACCATTCCAAGCTGGTGTTTACCAGCGCGATGCATCAGTTGTCACTGGTGTGTGAAGGGGGTGGGTGCTGAGTGACACACAGAGGAGCAGAGCAGTGCTGGGGCTGGACTCGGGACCAGCCACGTGTGCAGAGGGGGTTCAGCTCTCCAATCCTTCCCAGCCCCCTTTCTTGCCTACCAGAGGTGGGTTTTGCCACCCCAACACCCCAGGGATGCTCTTTCCCTCTTGTACTTTCTGAATGCACTTTTTTGCCGAACCCTTGCATTTTCCATGATTGCACAAGCCTCTAGACCTCATCTCATAAGACCCCAGAATGTCCTGGGTTGGAAGGGACCCACAAGGATCATCAAGTCCAACCCCTGGTCCATCACAGGACACCTCAAATATCCCGTCCTAACCCTGAGAGCATCATCTAAAGGCTCCTTGAGGAGGAATTTTGGGGCAGTGACCAACTTGCTGGGTGCCCAAACAGCCTCTGGGGGAAGAAACTTTTCCTTATAACCAACTTAAACCTTCCCTGATCCAACTTCAGGTCATTCCCTCGGGTCTTATTGATGGTCACAGAGAAGACATCGCTGCTACTCTCTCTGCTTCCCTGTCCCTGAGTGTGTTGTCCAAAGGCTCTTTGAGAAGGAAGTTTGGGGCAGTGACCAATTTGTTCGATGCCCAAACAGCCTCTGGGGGAAGAAACTTTTCCTTATAACCAACTTAAACCTTCCCTGATCCAACTTCAGGTCGTTCCTGCTGGACTCGGAGAAGGCATTGCATCCCTGTTTCTTCTTCCCTGGGGGTCGGGAAGAGCTGGGAAAGGGAAGAAAGAGAAGGAAAAGTGTGTGGTGCTATTCCAGCGCGGGGATAAGGGAGGAAAAGGCTTTTT
>VWZG01012370.1:748196-820602 GCA_013396735.1 Grallaria varia | reverse complement strand
CGGTGCCCGCTGCCCTGGTGCTGCTGGGCGCCCTGTCCCTCGGCCGGGCAGGTAAGGGGGGTCCCCGAGCCCCCCGACTCCGGGAGGAGGGTCGCTCGGGGTGGGGGGGACATACTGCGGGGTCGCTCGGGGGGGGCTTTTGTGCCTTGTCTTTACTTGCTCGATGCGTTCCGGCAAAACCAAACCAAAACAAAAAAGGAAAGAAAACCCCGACCAAACCCACCCAACCTCCTCTAGCTGCCCGAGTCTCTGAATGCCATTTGTCAAGGGGCCCGTAAAAGGGGGGAAAAAATTAAAACAATACTTTTTTCGTCTTTCTTGGAGCAGGGCTGCCTGTTGCTGGGCTGCTTTTTCTGGAGGAAAAGTCAGGGAGAGTTACAGGAGGCTCTGGTTCTTTATATATCTACGTGGATATATATGTGAATATATATATTTAGTCAACTAGAAAGCTCTGGGCTTGCGTAGTTCCTCCTCCTTGAGGAGAAGAAAGTTGGGTTTTTTTGTCCCGCAGGAATCTGCTCTCCCTCTGCACATCAAAGCGCCAGAGCTCGGGACACAAAAGCTTTGGAGCCCCTCGGGGACCCCAAAGCTCGCTGCCCTCTCCCCAGCCCCAAATCCGCAGGGTTTCGCCCTAAAACTGGGGCTGTGGAGCGTGGCGGGAGGGAAGCTCCGAGGTTCCAGATGTGCAACAGCACAGGAAACCTCTGGAATGCCATTTCTTTTCGTAATGGTGCAGAAGAGGGGACCAAGCGCTTCTATTTTCCCTTTGGGGTTGCGGAGCGCGTTTCCAGAGCTCTGCTTCCCAAAGGTGTGCCTTCGCCGGGTGGGCTGGGAGATGCCGGGGGCACATGGAGACTCGTGGGGCTGCTGGCAAAGTTTTCGGCGTGTTTGCAGAGCGCTGGGGCTGGGTTTGTAGCGGGCACTCGGGGAGGCGCCGAGCTCTGTGTTGGATTTCAAGGGAAAGGCTCCGGAGCGGTTTGTTGGCAAAGTTCATTTTTGAAACTTGAAAAAGTCAGGCTTGAGAAAGGGAGAAAATGCCCCCGAAGGGCTGAGCTGGCTGGGATTCAGTTCTCCTGCCTGATTTTTTTCTTGTGCTCCGGGTGTTTTTATCATGGGAAGCCCTGGCAGAGGTGTTTGGAGGGTGGTTTGAGCGTCACCAGGACAAACGCCGGTGGGATTCTGTACATAGCAGTGTAGAAAGCAGCCTGATTGTGAATTATTGTCATTTCTGCGTTCTTAAAATGACATTAAGGGAAAGGTTGGGCGTAGGAGGAATGCTTTCATTAACCGTTTGCTTGAGAAGGCTGAGCAAGATGGAAAAACAGTTGCTGGTCAGTGACTGAAGTCTGTAGAACATCCCTACAGGGAAAGTCACGGGCAGCGGGAGCTGCCACGGTTTGTGCTGCAGAAGTTTGGGGCTGTTAGAGCAGTTTTCAGACCAGCAGAGCACTGGAGTGACAGCAGCTCCTCTGGAGCTCCCTGTTATCCAGCCGGCTGCTCAGGCCCCTCGGTTATTTTGTATCAGTTGGAAATGGAATTATTTGCAGTTCTGTCTATTTCAAAGGAAAACAAACAAACTTTTCCTTTCGCTGTTGGTTGTGCTGATGCTGTAACTGTTTCAGAGCATCCTTAAGTGTTTCCCTGTCCGTGTATATCCTCCAGTCAGCTCCAACACAAACCCTTAACTCCTTTTTAAAGTTACCTGGTAACTTTTTAAACTTCTGGGCGCAGCTGCTGGAGCAGAGGAAGGGCTGGAAGCTTTAGTGGGGCCACTGTGCAGAGTAATGACTCTTGTGGTGAAAGGCTTTGAGTTTTCCTAATGAGCCGCCTAATGGGACATCAAATAATTTGGATGAGGGAGGAGTCAGGCTGGGACTGCTGATGGCATTGACTAATGCTCCTTATGGCTTTTTTGAAGTTTTGTCAAGTTCTCTTTGCTTTATTTTGTCTCTGTTTGTTTCCGGTTCTTTATAGTTGGTTTCTCAGTCTGGAGGGTGAATCTTCTCTCATCTCCAGGAGCAGATCCATTGGTATGGTCCCAAAAAAGCAGGGGGAAGACACCTCGCAGAGAGGATTTCCAGAAAAATAGAGAAATAGCAATGTCAAAGGCAATGTGATCTGAACTGCCTCCAAACACAGCCCTTCCAGCTCAGATTTTCCCATATTTTAACAGATGATGTCACACAAAAATCTAACCCACAGACAAAGCTGGAATCTGTCTCTGCTTTTACAAATCCCTGTGAAATCGAATCAGGTTTCTGGGTGAAAATTTTTGGATGCAGCAGTTTCCTTTAGTGGCAAAGTGTAATAAGACTACATGGTGTGCCCTTTAAAATAAAAATGCTGGAAATTATGAAGTATCCTGTTACAATCTGTTGCTTCTCCCCTTGGCTCTTCCCCAGTCACCTAAATGAACTAAAAAAAATAATCTTTATCCAGCCAGTTAAAAGTGGTTTTTACTACTTTGCCAATCAAAAGTGTTGATATTATTTTACAAGAAGAAATATGACTTTATAAGTCTGGAATTGATGGCAGATCTGATTTCCACTGTAAAACCTGGATTATGCTGTCGATGTATTGCCACATTGGAATGGGAATTTGTAACTTAAAAGCACCCAGCTGTGGGACATGCCCTGGCCAGGGGCTGCAGCAGAGGCATTTGGCTGAGGTAATGTGTTATTCTTCCAAGGGAGTTGGGTCGAGATGGAGGCCCTTTGCTGACCATTCCCTTCCAGCGGGTGTTTCAAGGCTGCTCCTGGACTCCCTTGAATAATTTGGAGATTGGAGGAATCCTATTTCATCTCTTGTCTTCAGGGGTAACTCTAAGGCAAAACCTGCTGAGGACTTGCTGATTTTTGGTGTACAAAGAGGGGCAGCAGTGAAGACTCACCTGCTGTTGTTGCAGACTCTGACTTTTTGTGTTGAAACCTCAAATATAAAACCTCTTTTTACTGGCAAGTTAGTTAGATAAAGCGGTCTTGGTGTTATTCCTACTCCTTGCAGACACTGTCTGCCCTAGGACAAATCAGGAGGGCCTGGAAAGGGGATGTGCATCCTTATTTTAAATGGATGCTGTCCCTGCCCATTATGATTTGGAATTGGAGATGGACTTTTCAGGTTGATTCCTTTTTGAAATAGAGGCAAATCTAACTAGCAGGTTTCTGTCTCGTGGTGACCTGCGGTCAGATTGTAGCATTGCTGGGGTTGTACTGATATCAGAATTCCTGTCAGAACTGAGGGGGTGACTCAGTGCTGTGGCTCCTGCTCTCATCTCCCACCTCTGCGTGATGCAGGCGTGGGGGTGGGAGCCTGTTTTACCTGGTCATGCCCTCCTGGGAGGGCTCAGGAAGTTAATTTGGGTTCCTTTTCTCTGTGTTCAGCTCCACTGGCTGGGCTGTTCAGCACAGAATCATTAAGGTCGGAAAAGACATCCAAGATCAGGTTCAGCCTTTGACCAAACACCCCCTTCTCAACTAAACCATAGCAGATTGCAGCTTTAATGCTGAAGTAGCTCTTCTTTTCTTCCTCCCCTTATTTTTTTTTTTTGCCACTGTCCCAAAGGCCCAGACCCTGAATGACACATAGGTGTCCCCGTGGCCCTTGGCAAAGTGTTGCCTGGTTGCTTTGCTCCTGGCCCTGAAGATGTGATCTGGTCCTGGTGCTGTCTGTCCAGCTCCCCTGCGTGTCCTGCAGCCTGGCTCTGGGGTGACAGTCTGTGCTCTCACACCTGCTTTGAGTTACAGAGAGAATCTTTCAGATGAGACAAAGCGTGGCAGCAGATGCTGAGCAGCAGCAGAAGGCACTGCTGTGGAATACGCCACTTAATGCAGAGGCATCAGTGGGAAGTGCCACTTATAGAAGTGTTTTAAGTAATCTGAGTTTTGTCTGTGCCTCAGAAATAAATCCGTGGGAGTGCTTTCGAGGAAACTTCACTCTGAGGCTTTTTTTGTTTTACTCCAGAGGTAAAGGAAATGTGCCATTAATTCTTTCAACACTTTGTCTTATGTCTTGAGTCTTTGACCTGCTCTCTCTGCTCTCCCTCTGGATCTGGATGCTCAGGATGCCCTTCCCAAAGTGGTGGTGGATGGGTGCCAAGCACTGTGTAAACATGGAAGTGTGCACTTGGGAAAACTGCAGGGAGCAAGGAGCTGTGAATGCTTTTGCAGGAGCAGGTTGAGGATCAGGGTCTTTCTGGCCCAGCAAACCTACAAGGGGGGGATGAAGGGAAGGGGAGGACAGGTCGGGTGGACCCTGGGGGGATAATGATGTAAAGAAAGGGCTCTAGTAGGGTATCAGCATGGTGAGTCCCAGTTTCACTATTTGCTTGTGTGGTTTTCTGTGGATATGTCTGAGGAATGGTGGGGCCTGGGAACTGTGGGGAGCTGAGACACCTGAGCTGCTGGATTACAGAAAACACTGCAGGGGCAGAGATGGGTCTGGGACCCTCTGCAAACAAATGGAATCATAGAATGGTTTGGATTGGAAGGGACCTTTAAAAATCATCTGGTTCCAACCCCCTGCCATGGGCAGGGACACCTTCCACCAGCCCAGGTTGCTCCAAGCCCCGTCCAACCTGGCCTTGGACACTCCCAGGGATGGGGCAGCCACAGCTCCTCTGGGCACCCTGTGCCAGGGCCTGCCCACCCTCCCAGGGAAGGATTTCTTCACAGTATCCAAGCTAAACCTACTCCCTTTCAGCCTGAAGACATTCCCACTTGCCTCAAGTCCCTCGCCAGTTTTCTTGTAGCCCTTTCAGATGCTGGAAGGGGCTCTAAGTTCTTCCCAGACAATTTGGGAAGAGCAATTCCATTTGGAGCTCGTGCTCTGATGTTGTGTGAGCTGGCTTTGAAGTGTAACAGCCCCAAGAGAGGGGAAATCCCTGCTGTGTTACAAGTATAGATTTGGCACTTCATCACCTATTTACTTGCCCATGGATCTCCTTGCCAGGTTTGTTTAGCAGGAGTTTTATCCTCAGGATGCATCTATTGCTCCATAAAATGGATTATTTTACGGAGAAAGGCTTTAAATACTATTTGGGTTCTGTTGAAAACATGGTTGAAACCTTGTAATACCCAGGTTTTGGTACATGGGAACTGCTGTTTAAAATGAGAGAGGAGTTGTCTGGGAAATAAACCACAAAACACACCTCAAAACACTTCCTCCTGTTCCACGTGGAGGAGGAATTCTTCCACTCTGTTCTGTGCTTTTATCCAGGGTAGACTTCTACTCATCACCTATTTAGGAAAGCCCTCACTCTGCTGTGGGTCTCTGATATTGTTGCTGTTAAGGATATTTTGGGAATGCTGAGACCTTGAACAGTCATCTTCTGGAACTGGGTCAACTTTTTGATCTGCAGGATCCATCCTGCAGAAGAGTCAGTGTCAGTTGTGCACACATGAGCTGCTGGAGCTCAGACTGACCATCTCCACTGCTCCCTCCGCAGGTCCTTGACTTTTGGCTTCTTTTTAGTGTGGAATCTGACCTTCTATCTTGGATTTTATGGCAAGTCTCATTGATACAAGCAGTAGTTGGACCTGGGACTGGCATTGTGTGGGAGAAGCTGTTCCTGCAAAGAGGGGTGTTCCCCCTTGGATCAGCTGGGGAATCCCAAGGGAAGGCTGATGCAATCAAAGGCATCTCCTGTGCTTCCTTCCAGGCTCTGCCTCTGATGAGGTTTGGAGGCTCCTTGACGCTTTGTTTTTCTGGATCAGGACTGCTCCGTGCCATTTTTGGCTCTTGTCATTTCCATTTGGCTGTGCCACTTTGACCATCAGCAGAACTCAGTGTGGAATCCTGTGTCTGCAGCTTCATGGTTTGGCTGTGGGTGCAAATGTTTGACCAAGGCAGCAGAATCCAGTTTTCAGACCTGCATCTGAAACATTTTGTTCTGCATCCTCACATGGCCTTTATTTATTTATACCTTCAGCTGTTGTTTTCCCAGACAGTGCATTCCCTCTCCTTTGCCCTCCTGACTTGCCTGGGAAAAGTTCCTACAACCATCTTGGCCTTGCTCTATATATTTTAAATATTTAACTCTTCCTACCTATCCAAAGGTGATGTGATAGGTACTGAACTTGCAAGCTGGAAGTTTTCCTTAAGAAATATAGAAACTTTTGTGTGAAACAAAGAAAAACCCAGTATGGGAAGAATGAGCAAAACCAGGGGAAAAAAAAGGTTGAGACATGAAAGAATGGAAACATTTTGTTGAAATCTAATGTTAAATGGAAAAAAGCTTTGGTTGGCAACATGGTATAATTAGCCACTGGGTTACTGTTGGCAAGTTTCAAAGCTCTTGACATGCAGCCTAGCACTGGAGGAACCATCCAAATGATGTCGTGGTTTCTCTGTGGATGTGTCTGGAAAATGTGTAGAACTAGAATAAATAAATGAATTTGCTACACAAAAGGCATTTCTGAGCTTGGTTGCTCCAAGCCTGGGCTCTTTCTCTCACCAGCAGCCAAGAGGGTTCTCAGCATCATCTGGAAGCTTTCATGATGATATGTCATTATTTAAAAGCAGGAAAATGGTATGAATGTATTTACAATGTTGGAGTTTTTCTTCAAGTTGGTGTAATAAGCCTGAGAGAAAAAGGATTGGGGATTGAATGAGTGGAACAAGGCCCATCAGTGCTCGTTCCTGACCTCTGCTGTGCGTTTTCTCCCATCCCTCAGGCAAATCCGTGTTTCCCATGCCCTGGGATCTGACCACGTCTCCCTGTGTGGAACCTGATGTTGAGGTGCTGCTTCAATACAGTTTTCCTGCTGATAGGCCAACAAAAGCACACGTTTTCAAGCCCTGAAGAGTTTAAAGAGTCTCTTTCCATCCCTGAGCCTCAGGTTATGTTGGTGGTTGTGGTCTTTCTGCTTTAAAAAGGCTTTTCCTCCCTGGGATGGGGTTTTCCTGCCGAGCACCCCTAGTGCCTCTCACCACAAATCCAGAGGGTTATTTGGATTTGGTCTGTAGCTTTGGGCAGATTTCTTGCAGATTGTGTCCTGGGGTACAAGACCACCAGGCTGTTAATATTGATTGTTCTCAGAACCCTTTGAAGAATTAGATCTGTAGCAGAAATCTGAAGCTGAGGATTTCTTGGGCAGCCACACACTTCAGTTTTACTGGGTGGGGGGAAAAAAACCCCAACCCTTTGGAAGGTGAAGGGCTGCAAATGGATGCTGGACCCTGATGGATTGGGGGTTTGGATGCTAAGCCTGTGCTGGGGGCAGGAGCAGGTGACCAGATAAGCTGCTGTCAGGCTGTCACCTGCTCTGGGGTGGTGACATTCAGCTCTTTGCTGATGTGAGAAGGTAATTCCAGCAGGTGTTGCTGAGGGCTCTGCCATGGACCGAGTACATTCATCCCTCTGGGTTAGGTGGGATTTCTTGGGAAGTCTCCCATGCCTGACGCTCCAGCCCTGCTGTTCTGGAGTCACTGGAGAAGGGTTTGAAGGGCAGCCCTTGGTTTTGCTGTGCTCAGGGACAGCTTTCCATTGGCATGGGTGTCCCCCAAAGGAGCAAGACACCCTGCTCTCCTCCTGAGGAATGTGATGCTTGTTTGGGGGGATCTCTAGTTCTCTGTCAGCCTGAAGAAGACTTGAATTATCCTAAATTCAGCTAAATCTCACTGTTAGCTTGGGGATGACCCCGTGTGTCAGCCCTGCCTGGGTCAAGCTGCACATCTGCAGCCAGGGGGATGCGGATTGTTCCTGAATAAATAAAGTGATAAGTGTTTTCCTGCCTCAGCTTTCAGGCAATCTGCTTAAAGCCCTTCCCTTCCCTCGCCTTCCTGCACCCCCCTGCTCTAATTTCCAGGGGACAGGGGGGTGAGCAGAGCTCACCGAGGGGTCTGCTGGAGCCCCTGCTGGGGGGACCGGCAGGTTTAGGGACCACATTGAGTGTTTCATTTGCATGGCAGCTGGGATGGAGCTTCTATTTTTGAGTAAGGATATACAGGAAGGAGCTGAGTTTGTGTCTTACACAGCCTCGCTGGCCTTTCCTCCTCTGCTTTTCCTCCCTCCACCCCCTTTTTTGTTTCCAAGACAATACTTAAGTAAGAATTCAGTGCAGCTGAATTCCTGGAGATGACACTGCCAGTTTCCCAGGATCTCTTCTACTCCTGCAGCGTTTTACACAGTGATTTTTGGTGTGTCTCATTCCCTCAAATATGAATTAAGCAGTGAGTTTGTGATTTTTTTACTTCTTTTTGAGGGGATTCATTTTAGATGTGCTGGAATGAGATACTTACTCTGTGTGTGCTCTTGTCTGCTGCAGGGTAGAGACTTGGTCCGAGGGCTGCAGTTCACCAGCTGAATAATGAATGCATTGTTTGTATGCCCTTATTTCCAGCTTGCACCATTAAAAGTGAATCGAAAGGTCAAGGAGATGAGTCACTGTGAATGCAAGTGTCATTCTTCTCAGGAGAAATGGGAAAAAAAGGAGTTTGCAAGCGAGGTGTTTCAGCTGGTGCCAAACTGTTCTGTTTCACTGGATTTGAGGGAGTTACGAGGGGAAATCTCTGCTCAGATTTGCTGCAGTGTTCAAGCACCTAAAAAGCCAGCAAGGGGCTGAAGTTGGGCATTGGCAACTGGAGCTGCTCAGCCTGGAAAAGCAGGGTGATGCTCTGGAAGCCTTGGGCTCCTTGCTGCTGTTTTGGAAGCCAAACAGCTGGAGCGTGTAGGGTTGGTAGCTCTTGTTCTCAGCTTTGTTACATACCCAGTGGTACTCAGAAGAAAAGTCTTCCTCCACATCCATGTGGAGACTCCTAATACTGAGCCAGACCACCTTCCTCCAGCACTCAGAGCAAGGGTTAGTAATGGGGTGAAGGTGCTGTCTTGGGACTGTGTTGAAGAGGGACAAGGACACAGAGACAGGACAAAGGGGGAAAATGACTTCAAACTGCCAGAGATCAGATATGAGGAAGAAATTCTCCCTTGTGAGGCTGGGGGATGCCCTGGCACAGGTTACCTACAGAAGCTGTGGGTGCCCCATCCCTAGAAGTGTCCAAGGTTGGATGGGGCTTGGGGCAACCTGGGATGGTGGAAAGTGTCCCTGCCTGTGTCAGGGGTTGGAACTTTGTCATCTGTAATGTCCCTTCCAACCCAAACCATTCTATGATTGTCTCGAAATTCTGGTGAGAAAACTGGGTGCCAGCAGGGTCCCACTCTGTCCCTGCACCATCCCAGGGGAAGGAAGGAGCAGGGTGGTGACATCCATGGGTCTGCAGGGCACCTGGAGCTAAGCCTGAGCCTGTCCCCAGCCTGGACTCTGGTAAATGCCCATTTGTAAATTCAGCTTTTTTAATTTCCTGCCCCAAAGCTTGATTCAACAAGCCCCAGGCAGCTGGTTAACCATGCTGGAAATAGAAATACAAACGTGGCTCGTGGGCTGCACGTGTGGAAGGGGGGGGTGAGCTGTGGGTGGGTGTGTGCCAAGTGGGTGGGATGGGATGGGGACCTGGCCAGAGCTCTTGCCTTTAATTGACAGCGTAATTTCAGTAAAACAGCAGTGGTGGGTGGGACACAGAAACTGGTTCAGGACTAATTGATGGTTTTTTAATGGAGTGGAGTTTAAGTGGTGGGCTCCTGTACCGGTGGGTTTCCTTTTTCATGTGGCTCAAACACCTTTATTTGGGCTCAGTGTGTTGGCGAATTTCTTTTCACTGTTCTGGAAGGGAAACAGCCACAGTGTGCCTGAGATTAAGGTGTGCTGTGACAGACACGCCTGCACATTGTCTAGTACTGCTTTGGTATTTTGGCAGAGTCTGAATCCTGAGAGAAAGCACACAGGAATATTTAAATTTGATTTCTAGCCACTGGATTTTTCTGTTCTGAAGTCACTCTTCTGGTGCAACATAGACATTCCTCTGAAAAATAGCTAAAGCTTTAGAATCCTGATTTATCCTCTCACATCAAAATATACCTTCAGTAGAAAACTAAGCCAACTATTTCTCTTGCCCACCTAATCCAAGATCTTTTCCATAAACAGCTTGCAAATGAATTTGCCAGCACAGCTTTGATCCAAGGTGGCCAAAAATTCAGCACAAATTCCTGCTGATATCAAATGACTGGGAGCTGGGACTTGTTGGCTGGTGATGCAATAGAATCATGGAATGGTTTGGGTTGGAAAGGACCTTAGTGTGATAGTTGTGTGATGCTGTCAGGGCTGCAGCCAGGCAGGAACTGATGGCTTGTAGCTCGTGTGCCTGGGGGGACTGTGCCTGGTTTTGGGGTATTTAATCCTTGTGCAGGTATTTCATGGAATTTCAACATCCCTGCAGATGGGTGGGGTGGGTGGTGGGTGTTTTTGGCTGCTGACAGGCAGTGTGGGACCAACAGGGCTGTGTTGCTGATGTGACTCTATGGGACAGTCCTGCTGTGGGGCAGGAGCCTCTCTGGAAATTCCCTGGAAAACACAAGGCTGTCCATGCCCTGAGTTACAGCATCTGCTCCCTGACCATGGGCTTCTCAGTGTCTCCCCTTGGAAAGCTGTCGATTCCTTGAAGGATAAGCTCTGGAGCCCTGGGCTGCAAATGCTTGTCCTGCTCTTGTTTGTCTCCATCCCGTTGGGTTTCCTGCTCCGTGTTACCGGGAGGGCAGATCCCTGAGAAATCCCCTCGTCGTTTCTGGGCTCCAAAAACCAACGTGAGGGTGGGAGGAGTGATGTCCTTTCATCCCATCCTCTGGCTGCTCCGTATCGGAACGCTGCTCGGAATGTTCTCTCGCAGGGGTTCGCAGGGCTGGGCAGAGCCACGTTATCACGTCTTGTGCGCTTCGCGAGAAAGCCGCTCGCTCTGCCCCTCTGAAATGTTTAAATTAAAACAATCTGTCTTTCTGCAACTCTTGGATGCTTTCCCTGTTGACCTCAGGAGCTGGGATGGGAGGTGGAGCAAACAGACCCGAGCTGGCTCTCTGGCCTTTTTTCTTTTTCCTTTTTTTTTATTTTTTTTTATTTTTTTTTTTTTTAAAAACTTCAGTCCTGATTCCCTGTAGGATGCAAAGCAGAACAACAATAAAGGGCCATATCTGCTCTGGAAACATCAATTTTCCCAGTGCTCTGTAATTAAGGAGCTATATCAGGAAGCAGCAGAGTCGTTCTGCGCTGGAGGCTGTTGGCAGCTGCCAGAGCCAGCTCGGAGGGTTTGAGTCCTCTGCTGTGTCTCACCATCTTTCTTTTCCAACCACAGACATTCCCACAGCAGGCTCTGACTGTGAGATGCTCCCAGTGAGCAAAGAGAAGTGCTGCATTGGATCAGCCCCTTCCCCCTAAAACAGGGGGCAAGCAAGGCTGAGACACTTTGGGGCTCTGACAGCTGTGCCCAAGGATGCTGGATGTGACACGTTGTCCCTGTACTGGGAATTCTGCCCCAAGGGGGTTGGATCTGATGATCCTTCAGGTCTTTTCCAACCTTAACAACGCTATGATTCTGTGAAAGTCATCCCTGTGCCTGGGCCAGGGTTTTTGTTCTGACCCTTCTACTGAGTCTGCTCTTGGCCCAGGGCCCTGTGGCTGGACAGGGATGGGATTTTTCTGCCTCCTGGATATGAATCAGGCTCTTGCAGCACTGCCCTGGTGCAGGAGTGTGTCTACGTGGAGCTGTGGGCGGATACAGGGCTGGCACCAGGCTCCTTGTTGACTTTGGGAATTCAGGCAGTGAAGTAGCACAGCATCACCAGGTCTGAATCACAAAACCACCCTTCATCTCCTTCTCCCACTGCTCTCCACTTGCTGCCTTCACTGCCCACAGGCCTGCAATATTTTAATTTTTTTTTGGCAGTTTTACAGCCCTGGTTGGGATTCAGCACAGGAAAATGCAATGGGATTTCTTGTGGCACTGGGGAGTAGGCATGGTTTTAACACCAAAGCTGATTCAAATTTTTCCTATGAAATATGAACCAGAACCAAAAATTTTTTGGGGGCTGTGGAAATAGCCATAAAGCACTTTGGGCTCCTCATTTTGAGGTTCTTAAAAATCCACCCCAATAAACTTGGAGATGCTCCGAAACAGAGTAGGAACATGAGTTAAAGATGTTCTGCACATTGAGAGTCACTGAGCAGCCCAGTGTGTTTCCCTCCCTGCAGCTCCTTCTCCAGAGCCTTGGCCAGACAAGCCGGGGCCCTCCTTGCCCTGGGAACGCTCATCCCAAATAGTGAACAGCCGTGCTGCTAAAACAAGCCCAATTCCTGCAGCCTGGAAATAGCTGAGTCGCTGCTGCTGCAGCAGAGCTGCCCAATTTGTGGCCTGGGACTGAGCTTTTTATGGATGAAGCTGAAGCATCTGCTTTTGGGCGAGGGAAATCTGCCACATCTTTGCTTCAGCTCAGTAACCCCGGGTGGGATTTGGGGCCCTCTGTACCTGCCCCTGTTGGGACTTGTGGGGTCAGGTTGGTTATTTTTCTGCTGGTGGCAAAATGCCCAAACTCACAGGGAATTTTAGTCAGTGAAAAGGTTAAAAATAAATGAGGGAGAGTTTCTGTGAAACTGAAAGGGGTTCTCTGAGTATCAAAAGATACAGAAGTGCCCCAGGAAATGTATTTGGGGGAGCAGTTGGGCTTCACCATCCCATTTTAGTGAGCTGTGACTGGCAGTGGAGGGTTAGTGCAGGCAGGTGGGTTGTGCCTGTGCAATGTCAGTTGACACAGGATTAAATAAGGCATGTGGAAAATTCTAAGTAAAGCCTAGTGAGAAATAATCATTGGGGAGCTTGGGAGGTGAAATAACCTGCTCCAGACAAGGCACAGTCCTCATCTGTGCCCCTGGAAGCAATGGATCCATCCCAGTGACGGATCAGCAGTTGGAAGGCAGTGGCAGGGATGAGGTGGGTCTGAGAACACCCTGCAGGGCAGGGAGCAGCTCAAAGGTGTCCTGTCATCTGTAAAACTTCCCAGAGCAAAGTAGAGGAAGAGATGGATGCGGGGCAGGAGCTGCTTTGCATTGATACAGTGGTGAATTTGATCTATTATATGCTGGGGTTTATATTAAACTATTCCATTATCCATGGATGGCAGTGATGGACTTGCAGCTGGATCTTCTCTGCCCATATCCTGATGGTTTTGACAGGAATTGGCAGACGTCAGGATGGTGCTGGAAAAGGGCAGAGTTCTTTCTAAACTCAGGGGTTTGAGTCTTGCCTGCAGCTGATGGTGTCTTGCCTAGGATGTCTGTCTGAACGTCAGAGGGAATGTCTCCTCCCTTCTTGCTCTGGGGTAGATATCTCAGCATGCTAATGAAGGGAGAAGGAACATACTGTAAGTGACCTCTTTGCACTTTAAGGAAAAAAATTGTTTTCCTGTAGCTCTGAAAAGTCTGTCTTCCCAGTGAGTCAGAAATAGGGAATATAAAATGTACACGGATTGCTTTTAAGCTCTTGGTGTCCCCTAGCACAAAGTTCTTCATATAATTGTGTAGTTTCGTGATGGAGAGAATACCAAGCATGCTCCACGTATAAATCAGTTTTAAAATACACTGATAACTCAGCATTTGCCTTGTCTCCAGTTTCCCAAGTATTTTCTTAACTCGTTTGGCTCCTTTCACTGCTCCACGTGCCTTTGGCTCATCTGTGCCGAGCGGTGCTGGGCTGCACTTGTCTGCAGGGATTGATGCCTTGATGTGTCATTTACCTTCCCTCTCCACGTGTAAAAATACCAAACATTACTTACACACATTCACGAGTGGATGCACAAATGATTGGAAGTGTCAGCATGCACTTTTCCAGATGGTGGAAGCATGTTCCTTCCTTCATTTCTTTCAAATGTCAAACTCAATGAAATTAATTACTCCCAGACTTGAAGTGACGGAGTGATTCTTGTCTCAGTTTCACCAGTGAAGCTGCACAATCCAGAGCAGGAGCCTCCAGGACCTGAAATACAACCACTAAACTGTGACCCCCCAAGCAATGGAAAGAACTGGATTTGCAGCAGGATGACCGGTTTTTAATTGGTTTTATGGGGGAAAATGGGCTGTGTAGCAAGGAATGTCATGGTGGGGGAGAGATGAATTTTGTCTTGGATTTCTTCTCTGCTGTGCATGGCAGGAATGCAGCAGCTTCCCAGGGAAGTGCCTCGATGTTGTCCTGTTTGTTCCTGCAGCTTTGGTATCCTGACATCTCATTGCACTCCTGCGAGCTCTGTATCTACCCCTTAATTTTTGCCCTTTTTAATCTGTAAGAAAAGTACGTGGAGGGGGGGGACGTTTTATTTATACAAATGTTTTAGTGAGTTCTCAGGCTTTGGTGATAGAAATAATAGTTTAAAAAAATTTGGACTATATGATCCTTGAGGGTCCTTCTCGAGCTGGTGTTCTATAATTCTGTCATAATAATTCTGTAACTGTAGAGGTTGGACACAGTTGAAGGGAAGTTGCTCTGGTCAGATCCTGGCAAAGTTCCAGGAATAAACACTGGATTTGGGTGCCCAAGCTAAGGCAGTGAAGGACTGGATTTCAGCTTAAACAGCTCTGAATGAAAGCTCTGAGTTCTCATTTGGAATGTGGGGTGGAGGAGTCTCAAGACAGTCCTGTTGCAATGGAAGCAGCAACAGAAAATTCTTGGTTGCTGCTGTTTCACTCCTGGGCTCTGTTTGCACCGTGGCTGTCCTGGTTCTGGGAACTCTACAGAGCTCCAGGGAGTTGCTTGGAATTTTGTGCAGCCCCTGGGTCAGAGACAGAGCCGAGAGGCTTCCCAGGAACAATAACCCTGCCTGTATTTTAATGTGTTTATTTTTCACCCTGCGTTTTGCCTCTTACAAAACAAGCATGTTCTTGTAAGGGCTTTTCTAGATAATTCCTTCTAGTAATCCTTTGCATTTCTGGCATCCTTAGTCCTCCTTTCCGAAGATACCTTGCAGCAATTATTTAAGCAGAGAGCCACTTTGCCATTTACTTTAGGGGGAACTAGTTATCAGAGAATCTCTAGTTGTGCCTAATTTAGGATTGCCCATTTTTAACCCCACATTCCCAATGCCCCTCAGAGTGTTATCTGCAGTGGCCATTTTTTCCAGTGTCTCTCCCAAGACCATCTGAGCCTTCCATATGCAGAAAAATAAACAGCCCCATCTCCTTTTGCCCTCTATTGTTCCTCTCTTTTGTGCTAAGTACAGTAATGCCTCTGAGCTACCCCAGGGCTCCCTGGTTCCCATGCTTCCCCATCCCTCTCACAAAGGACCTCTTTTCTCCCTGCCTTCTGGGTGTTTGGGGCTCTGCAAATCCGTGCCAGCGACCCTTTGCTCTGTATGAAAATAGCCCCTGCCTTTTTGTAGCTGTCACTTATTCTTGCTCCTTTAATTAGACTTGATCCTACTTGTATTTTTTTTTTCCCTTTGACCCCGCTTTTTACTGCAGGGAGTAAGTTTTTTGGGAAGCTTTTCAGCTCCCTTTCTTACCTGCACAGACCCAGCTGTGCTGGCTTACACGAGTCTTCCCTCTTTGGATTAAGCTGGAAGGAGCTTTAATTGCAGGACTCTGAACTTTCCGAAATATTTCCTCCTTGTGTGCTGTAAGGCTCCCCCGGGATGGGATTGTACACTTGTAGTTCAGATTATCTTTCCATCTGCTTTTGCCTAAAGCTGGCAGCTATTTGTGTGACTCCCTGAAATTCTTGCCTCCGTGGGTATTTTAATACTGCTTTCGTCACCGAATGTGAAATATTCGTACTCGGTGGCATCTTCATTCACCCTGGCTGGCTGCTTTTCAAGGATCACGGCCAAACAAAGGACCTGACAGCTTCTCATGCACTCACTGTCATGTGTTGAGGGTGTTCTCTGTGTGGAGGACCTTTCCCTGCAACAAATTGACCCTTCTGCTGGGATTTCAAGGGCATGATGCTGGTTTTCACCATGTGAGCATCTGCTCTGTGGTACCTGGCTATGCCCAGCTGAGCTGTTTTCCCACCTCATCAATATCTCATTACTCAAAAGTCCCTCTTCTGCTGCTGATCAAAGCCTTGGGTCTTGCCCAGGCACAGATTTAGCTGGGAAAGTGTTTCCAGCTCCGTTTTCGGTGGCCACCCTGGAGTGCAGGCTGGAGCAGCATCTCTGTCACCTGACTAGTTCATGATCCACAGTCACACAATGCTCATCCTGCCGTCCAACTTCTCTGGAGAACCTCTGCAGATCCAGCTTCATTCCCTGCCAAAATTAATGCCTCCTCCTCAGCTGCTCCTGCCTTAGGTTGGTACCCGTAGTGGGTGTGATGTGGACGGGCTGTGTGTCCAAAATCATCTTGGAGCCAGCTGTTGTAGGGTCATTTAGGTTGGAAAAGACCTCTGAGATTGCTGAGGTTAACCCAGCCAAGCCCACCACTAAGCCACATCCCAAAGTGCTCTGTTGCTCCAGAGCATCCTTGTACACCCCTTTGCGTTGGGAAGGGCTTCTTCATTCTGGATTTGCCTGGATGATGCTGTGAGCGTGAGGTTGTGCTTGGAGAGGAGAACAGTGTTTGTACCCTGTTTAACCACAGCGCTTCTTGAAGTGAAAAACCCCTTTGAGCTGCTGGGCAGCTTCTCCAGGAGCAAACCTGATGAGTTTTCCACGGGGCTGTGCACGGGTGGAAGTGGCCACCAAGCTGCTCTGTGCGGTGGACAGTGTGGGAGCAGATTGCTGCCCAGGAACAGCTTGGGGTTGTGTTCAAAGCTGATCAAGGGCAATGGGATGAGTTGGGGCTCAGCCCCAAGGGGTGACTGACAGGTCATTACAGGGCTCTGCTCAAGGGCTTGGAACTGAGGCAGGTCCTGGTGCATGTGCTCAGAGGGAAGGTTATGGTGCATTTGGGACTGAAGAGCAGTGGCTGAAAAACTTCCAGCTGAAGGCTTATAAAGCACTTGCTTAATTAACATTTAATGTCTAACACAGGTGATTAAGGGGAAGTTTATTGGCTGGTCAAATCAGTATGGCCTGATGGTCAGAGCTGCAGATGAACTCTCTTCATCTCTCCCCCACTCCTGCGCCCTTGCTCAAGGTGTTGTTATCCTAATTCTGATAATGGAAGGAAATAAAATTAACAAGAAATGTTGTGAACCTTTAAAACAAATAGGGGGATAATGTCAAGGTAAATGCCTTGTGATACAGAGGGAACAGTTTAAGAAGTGGTTAATATGTCAGGGTATTGATTTCTTTGCTGCTTTTTTACTCATCTGTTTTTTACCTGGTGCGTTTTTGCACCCTTTGGAAGGGTGAGAATGGTGTGGGCTCTGCTTGTACTGTAGCAGAGACATGGGTGGAATACACATCAACACCAATGTCTGTTCAGTCCAGCTGTGTGGGATTGATCCTTTGAAGGCAAAAGGCTCTTGAGGGACTGCAGAGGTCAGTGCAGGAGCAAAGTGTCTTATCCTTGGAGTCTGAGACACTGACTTTGTATTAGATCTTGTCTGAGTGTCTCCCTGTGCTGTGATTTCATTGCTCAACATCACATAAAGGAAGGTTTATTGTGCTGTGTCCTTATATAAATGTATTTTTTTTTTTATTACCTGTTTCTTAGGGACAGGTTCTGCAGCCTTATCACTTTAAGGAAATTGCTTGAAAACTTATTGTTTGAAAGCAAAGGAATATATTATTCCTTGATGGGAATAAGGCCTGGAAGAGTTCTGTGGGGAGCATATGGCTGTGCTGGGCTTCTGCTCAAAACCTTCCCTCTACTGAGCAGTTTATTTACAAAGCTGGAGTTTAATTGTTTCCCTTTAGAGAATTCAGTTGTCTGACAGCAAACTGGTTCTTTAGCAAAAATCAAAACAACCCAGTTTTTAGTGGCCAGTATATCAAGGTGTTTCTCTTGTGTACTTTGTGGGATTTAAATGGATTACCTGTATAACTCTCTGGTATTTGTGCTGGAAACTCTGAACAGTTTGAGAGGTTTTTGTCCCTCAGATATAATTCTGAATTCCTTTTCAAATTTGGCACCATTTTAGCCTGGGGGGGCATCAGTAAGGTGGTCCTGCAGTGAAGTTTATCTTTCAACATCTCTTTGTCTTCTGATTTTAGTCTGACATATTTTGATCCCAAACACAGACTCCTCATTTCTTTTCACTCCTGACAGTGAGACTCAATTTTCTTTCTTCGATCTTTTCCTAAAGCAGCACCGAGACATTGTTTGATGCTTGCTGTTGGATCTGACCCCTTGCAGAGCTCCAAAATAACTCAGATGTGGATGCACCACTGTGCTTTACACCCAGAGTCCCTGTGTGTCCTGTTTACACTGAGAATTGCCCCAAAATTCTATATAAATGTATGAAGGCACTGCCTGAACTACAACCTGAAGGGCAAGTTCACTGGAAGGCTGCAGTGAAGGGGACAGGATCTTGCTGGGCTTCCTCCTCCTGCCCCCTGCCCATGACTGAAAAGACAGAGAAGATAAAACATGGTGGGAATTGTTTGTGTGATGTTTTACTCCTGCCTGGGAAGGAGGATTTACCTCCGTGGCAGTGCCAAGAACCTCATCCCTCTGCCAAGCTCCTTTTTCCACGTCATCTAAATTACCTGCCTGCAGTTAAGGAACCAGAAGTATAATTTGCAGGAAGTGCTTGGAGTTTGTATGTATTAGGATACCAAAAAAAATATCATTCTA
Organism: Grallaria varia; assembly: GCA_013396735.1. Lineage (NCBI taxonomy): Eukaryota > Metazoa > Chordata > Aves > Passeriformes > Formicariidae > Grallaria > Grallaria varia. Next base: position 802,057 of record VWZG01012370.1, on the reverse strand, counting down.
ATCCTATATACTCTAAAAACTGCTCTATACTTAGTGTGCAAATATTACGGGCCTGGCTGATCAAAGTTCTGGTCGAGCTCTTTAAATCTCCAAGGATGGTTATAAGAGGTCATGCAAGTCTCAGGTGCAAGTTTGCTTGTTTTTTGGGGGTTTTTTTTGCTTACAGTCTGAGAAAAGACATCCTGGAGACAAATTCCTTTTCTTACCTACAGAAAGAAGTGGGACACTGGTCACCACCTAAGCTGAATATTGCACGAGGAAATCTGCAGCTAATTCCATGCCTTAGCTGGAAAGGAATGAGTAGAAGAAAATGTATTTTCATGTGTTTTATTGGTGCTCTGAGACTGGTTCATGGGAAGGTTGCCTGATATTTATTGTCTGCCTCTTTACTAAGGGGGAGCACTAATTGCTTTCTTGCTTGGGTTAAAATGGGTTTGTAGTGACCAAGTTCTCTCTGGGAATGCAAATAGAGGGTCACCTTCCCATCAGCATCCCAGGCCCATCTTGCACAGGGCCTTGTGTTTGACCAAGTGATGAGGTACCAGCTCTCGGCACTGCCTCCTTTCTGGGAAGGAGCATTTGCTGTTGTCTTCCTCTCTCCAGATCTGTCCTGGGGATGGAAAGATCCACAGGAGGGGCGAAGAATTTCTCTTGCTGTTCTAGCTCAGCTTTATGACCTTGGATAGCTTCATTTCACTTTCCCAGACCTGCTCTGACGGACTGTGTTGTTTCCAGTTACTCAAATCCCCACTCAAAAGGCCTCAGGAGCACAATAAAACCTTGATAAAAAAAAAAGGGAAAAAGATATTTGGCAAGTGATTATGTATTTCAGCAATTCATTGGGGGACACCAGCTCCTGAAATAAGGTGGGGGAGTGAGATGGACCATCCTGGGAGCTACAGCTGCAAAATGAGGGTCGTGCCAAGGAGTGAACATGGTCTCAATGGTCCCTCCCTGCACACTGGGAGCAGGGCAGGGATGGGAATGTTGTGTTGCTCTTATTCTTAGCAGATTTGGCAAAATTGGAAGGGATTAAGGAACCAGCAGCTGAAAGAAACAGTGATGAGGCTTGGTGGCTGGGCTTGCACGGACTCAGTGAAACAAGTCAGTAGGAGGTCTTCTCCAGAGGGTCCAGAGCATGGAGGGATTTATGTCTTGAGCTGTTTGCTCAGACTGGTGAATTTGAGAGTTGAGTGTCTGAGCCAGGTCACAGGGAAAGGGACCATTCAGGGAAGTCCCAAAGAACCTGTCTGGGGGTCATTTAGAGCTTCTGCACAAAGCACAGTGGGAAAAATGCCCAGAAGGAAAAGTGTCCTGGCAGGAGATGGGGCTGCAGAGCTCTTGCAGCTTGTCCTCTGCTGTCACTGCCTCTGCTGAACTGCTTGTTGAAGTGTGGTCCCTGGTGAGAAGCTGGAGGTGGTGTCACCAGTTTGGGCCCTTTCCAGCAGTGGAAAGAGGCAATTTTAATAATTGGATTGATGAGAGGAGCCTGCATGTGCAGGGAGCCCCAGGGATCTCCATCAGTGTGACTGGAAGCGGCACAGAGGTGGCTCTGAACAAAGCTCTGGGTTGTTTCTTACTGCAAGCCAAGAGTTTTCTTCTCCTCCACTTCACCAGTGCACTTGAAATCTGTCCTTAAAACTGTTGTGCACATTTTTGTTCCCAGTAAAGAACCACTGCAAGGACCCTGTCGTGCATTTATCTTGTTCTTGCCATGCTAAATTTATTACTTTTAGCCACATTGTGTTTATATGTTACAGTAGGAGTTGAGATCCACTTCGGGTTAGTCTGCCTGGATTTTAGGGAAAGGCTTATCCCAAAAGCTGACGTGTAAAGCAGAGAGGCATAAAAATGGCTATTTCAGGGTCATAGCACAAGAACCAGCCACGAGTGGGCATTTCTGCCAGGAGACCTCTTAGTCTTCCCCCATCAATTTTCCAGTTCCCAGCACGTGGTCAGCCAGAGGCAGAAGCCAACCCTCGTCCATCAGCTCCTTGGAGTCTGACAGTCCCCTCCTGATTTTCCCAGGGGAGCAGGAGGGCTGTGACAGCCCCGGTGCTGCCCATCACTCAAGTACCACTTCTGTCTCCCAGCAGCACTGACAAGGAGAACTCAGTGATTTTTTTATAACTGTCATTGGCTTCTAATTAGATGCTTGATGCCAAAGTAATGATAATAAAAGGCCCTTTATTTAAAACAAACCCATGTGAATAATTATGTAAATATTTGTCTGGGCCAGTGCTGGTTTGAGTCCTGGGAAAGCTTTTTGGATGAGTATCTTGGATATTTCTTGTTAGCTTTTATAGTAGCATATTTCAATTTAGATGCTATCTTTGGGTTTGAATTCTCCTTCGTGTATAATGGGAGACCTGAAATGACATCTCGGCTCTGAAGTGCAGCGATTTCCAAGAAAAGTCAATGTACAAGTCACCTTGTAACTAGTTTAATAGGAAATATCTGAAAGGGGGAAAAATGACTATGCAGCTGTGACCCAAATTATCTAAAATCAGTCCTTGTCCCTGTGTGACTCATGAAACACCATCGTGACAGCTCTGGCTTTCGAGCAGATGAAGCCAGGATTTTATGGGGATGTTGGTACACGATGAGCAAAACTCCATCAGCTCCTGGAACTGTAACGAGAGGGGGATGCTGTCGGTGGCTTTGCTGCCCCTGGGAGGGTTCGTGCCCTCTCACAGGTAGGATAGTGCAGGGAGGAGGGACTGGTGATGGGTAATTAGCTCTGATTTGGCTCCTGGTAGCTGTTTGTAATGGAGATGCTGCTTTGAGGGGCTTAATGGATTGTTTTTCTCCCCTAATAACCGAGGATCAGAGATCACAAAGGTCTGTCAAGGCTGAACAGGAGTTTCTTACCCTAATGCCTCTTGATGTGCTCAGTTAATGGTAACAAACCCCCCTCCACCGTTTGGTGCTGCCTGAACCAGGGGTGGGTGGGGAGGAATCCTGTGCTTTTTAAAGCAAAACCATAAAACCACCAAAATGTGCCATTTCTTAATTTGGGCAGAAGGGAAATACACCCTGTGCTCATGTTTTATTTATAATGGGACTGGAAATCGGAAAGGAATGGGAGCTGGAGTGTTGTGTTTGGATGAGCCTCTTCTGCATGTTTGAACATCAACAGATTATATATTATTCTAGCTGGTCCATAAAAAACCTCAATTGGCCTAAAGTAAAATAACACTCATTCCCTGGTGATGTTAACAAAGAAATCCATTTAAACACCTAATTGGGAACAAGATCTGCTGAATGAGTGTGGATTAGAGCTGAGAAGATGACTAGGAACTGGCAAATGAAGTGGTGAATTTCTCCCTGCTCGCAGATGTCCCTTGAGGGCATCACAGCTCCTTGTTGGGTTGTGGCGTTTGCTGAGATGGAACTCATGGCAGGGGGTGGTTCATTCAGGGCTGTGTCTTCCTCCTGCTCCTCTTACCTTGAAAGCAGCACTTGTGCAATGAGACCGTGGGTTATATAAACTCAGGAACTAATGCTCCTGAGAAAACTCAGGGAAACAAGCTTTGGAAACACTTTTCATGAAGCCAAGCAGATATTAATTCGAAATTTGCCTTCTGGCTATGTTTTTGAGGAAAATCAGATATGAAGCAAATGCTAAGAGTCTGTGTGTTTAAACATCTGAGAGAAAGAATTAGTTTTATACTTCTTTCCCTGTGTCAAAATATTGAAGTACACAGTGCGGGAAATAATCGTGTTGGGCTTTTTAAAAATCATTCAATAGAATACTTAAAAATAAAAATTACTTATGCTTGGTTCCATTAACTTTATAGGCAACAGGAAACCCCACAGTGCATGAAAATGAGTCTTAGCTTGTGAATTACTAAATTCTGGAAGCATCCCAGCTGGGCTACCTGGGTGTGGGGGAGTGCCCTGCAGTGAAGCCCTGGGTGGATTTGTTCCTTTTGAAGTGGGGATTGGGATGTGCCAGCCATGGGAAACTGATCTTCAGCTTGACTGGAGCTGATGTACCGTGCTGGAAATGATTGTAATTATGCAGGTGCTTGTGTGAGAGTGTTTAATTAAGCTTATGGTTGGGCAATGCACTTGCAGCACCACAGCAGAAATTAAAGGGCTGGGCATGGCTGTAGGAAGGCTGGAGAAGAGGGTGTTATTCCAGAGTGGCTCATGGTCCCCAAAACTTGTACGTTTTAGCTGCTTTTTTCAGATTTATCTGGTAAAAGATGCTGCCTGTCCCTCTAGTCCTCTGTGTCCTCACACCACAGCAGCTCCAGCCAGGGTTGAATTTTTGTTTCTCTTTGGGGGGTTTTGAGGTCCCTCAATCCATGAATCCCTGGTTTCATCCAAAGGTGATGCCCTTGTTCTCGGTTCAGTGCCAGGGCCTTGGGACACCCTAAAGGAGGAAGAAGGATGCCCTCTGATGTGCTGCAGCAGGTTGGAGCAGATGGCAGCCCTGGCACAGGAGGATGCTCACACTGGCTCTGCCAAGGAGGCTGTTGGGTCAGGTCTCTGTGTATTGTTTCCCCTTCTCTGGGGGATGTTTTGTGCCAATTTGGTTCTTCCTTGCAGGAACAATTATTCTGCACTCCGTTAAAACTGGCTCCAAACCTTCCATTGACTTGAACACGCTGCAAGTTCAGCCCCTAATTAATTCTTGCAGAGCTTTACAAGGCTGATTATTACAAATTACATTGAAAATGTAACTGCTGTCCTAGTGCCAGATCATCTGCAAACACGTGGCACTCTTTATGGCAAAGACAAAAGGTTGGCCTTTTCTTTTCCACCCTCAAATGCACCTGTGTGAGAGGTGCAGGAGTCTGTGTGCTCCTGGCTTAGGGGAGAGTCCCAGGGCAGTGGAAGGAAACTGGGAGAGACCTCCCCACTCTCACAGGGAAGAATTCCTTCCTAATATCCCCTCTAAACCTGCCCTCTTTCAGCTCAAAGCCCTTCCCCGCCTTGTCCTATCACTACATGCCCTTGTCAGCAGCTCCTCTCCTGGAAAACCTCAATGCTGCACCTGCAGAGCCGCTTCCCAAAAGGCTGTGCCAAGGTTTTACTTGGGAAGAAAGACACTCTGGACGTGATTTCTGTCTCTTGCTGCTCCATCTCCACGTTCTCCCTTGGGGCTGAGGTAATCCAGGGGCCTTGCAAAGATTTTTAAAGTGTTTTTTTTGAGTAAAAGAACCAGAGCCTGGGGGAGGGAGAGGAGAGAGCGTCTGTTCCTTTGCAGAGAACTTGCATCCCTTTATGGCCAGTTTTCAGCCCCTAAAGCTGAGCCCTCTTTCAGACCTCTCCGTTAGTCATTCCGAAGATGGAGTCGTGCTCCGTCACTGTTTCCTTTTGTGGATCTGCTGAGTGTGTGAGTTTGGGAGCTTTAATAGCTCTGAAAGTTTTAGCTTCCATTCACCCTTAGTTGTTTAAAGGGCAAAGCTCCTGCCAGTAATGAAACTTCTGCTGGAATGCTTCCCGAAATGTCACAGTGACCCAGAAAGACTTGCTCCAACTGGGAGGGGGGATTGGAAAGCTCCCCTAGATCCCGGCTGGCTGGGCTGGGGTGGGGTGGGAGCAGTGCTGGGCTGCGGGCAGGGTGGTATGAGAGGCATCTGGGTGAGCAGAGGCAAGGACAAGGACTGTGGAGCTGGTGATTGCCCTCCTTCCTCTGATCCCACTGTCGGGATGGGGCCGTAAAATCTCCTTAGATGCTGAACAGTCGCACCGAGCGCTGACGTGGGTGGGGATTGACAGGGCTTGGCTCGGGCTCTGTCCCTAAAACCTCTGTGCTTTCTGCTCAGCAGTTGGGGGGTGTTCCCTTCAGCGAGGAGGGGATGGAAGGCGTTGGGTCATCGTCCCTGTTTTGGGGACAGCTGGCGAAACCCGCTGGGAATCCCACTGATCCCAGCGGGAAGGTGCCCACGAGCAGGGAAAGGGATGTTGTGCTTTGGCTTTGCGCCCTCAGACTTGCCCTTCGAGGGACCCCCATCTGCCCCTTTCCCTTTGCCCTGGGTTTTGTTCATCTCTTTTTCCTGGGATTTGAGGTGATGGGGATCAGCAGAACCCCCTTGTGGGTTCTCTCCTCTGTGTGCCATAGAGAGACACCTTGTCCCCAACTTACCTGGTGACAGATGTCCCTTGGCTGCTCTCTGGCCATGGAGGGACGTGCCCTGGTTCCTGCCCTGCCTGGGGCAGGGATTGCCTTGGCCAGATCTGCTCTGAGTTCAGGAGAAAGTCCATTCTCTTCCCAACCCTTTGGCATCCCCTGCGAGCCATTCCCTGCTCACAGCCAGCCCTGGACTCGTGGATTCTTCTTTCCCCTCCCAGAGGAGAATTCAAAATCCTCAGTTCTTTAAAATGCTCTTGAACAGGGCTGGAGTTTCCTTCCGAATCCTAAATGTTTGCCTGTTTTCTGGGTGTTGTATCTTTAAGTTTTGCATGGCATTTGCAGCAGATTGCTACTGCGTGGTTTAATTGTATTCCATGGAGGAAAGGCTTGCTCCTTGCTCACTGTTCTCTGCTCACACCATGGCATTGTTAGAATGATAGATGATTTAAAAAAATAAGAAAGATTTGTGCTCAAAGGAACAATGATTATCTGATTCTTTGAATTTGATGTAGTCTCACAGAGCTGCTCCAGTATCAGTTCTGGGTTTCTTTTTTTCCTTTTTGGGATTATACATATGATCTTTCGAATCTGACTCTGCATAATGGTTTCCTTTGTTCCCAGTCAGGACTATTTGGGCTTAAAAAAACCCCCAAAATAACCCATAAGGGGATGACATGAGTCACTGGTGAAATATTCAGCTCTCTGGAGCAGTGTGAACTGACACAGCTCTGTGGCAGCTCTTGGAAGGAGCAGATGAGTTCTGACCCCTTCTGTAGCTGGCCTGTATTTTCCTGCATTATACCCTTTCCAAGGGAACAAAATTTTATTTCTGCAGTCCTTCAGTTTGTATTTCTCGGTTCTCCTCCTTAAAATGCCTTTTCTCTTTGTTCGAAGAAATTATTTTGTTTTATTGGGCTGCTGGGATGCTGAAGAATTTAAGAGGCTGTGTTAAGTGCATCCAAATTATGCTGGAGCAATGGCAACTGGAGCTTTATATTCTTATTTTTGCGCATATTTTATTTTAGCCTCTGCTATCTTGTTTTAGTCAGTTATCCAAGACCTGCAGCCAGGTCAGCTGTGGTGAAAACTGTTTAGATAAGGAGTAGAAATGATTGAAATCCCACAAACATGACATGGAGACTCACGGCTCCATAAAAACTCACCACTAAATGAAGCAGCTTTCCCTTCTCATATGCCTTTATCTCTCGTGGATCTCAGCACAGGAACATTTATATTGGGTATTTAATTCCTAATATAAGGCCAGATGTTCATGTCAACCTCTGGGTAGCTGCCTGGGGAGTGAGAACCCCAGAGCCCAGGGAAAGGGCTTTCTTCCCTCTGCACACTCTGCACTGCCTCGAGCTGGGTCCTCCAAAGGCAATAATTGAGTGTTTATTTAGGGCTAAGAATAACCTATCTTGGAAAAGCACTGAAAGAAGGAAAACCCAGTAAAGACGGAAGGGTTTCTTTGGAGCAGTGTGGGGTTTTTTTCTTGCTGGAGCAACCTGTCCCTGGCCCTGCCTGTAGCTCCATGGTGTGGATTCTCAGCTCCTTCCTGGAGGGACCTTGGCCTTGGATGGGTTTCCCAGGCTGGGATTAACGCTCTGTGCTGCTGTGGGGTCACAGATGGCCAGGACACATGGGTCACTCTGCTGGCTCTGAGGAGTCAGGATGATGGGCTGGGCACAGCAGAGCCCCCCCAGGCAGCCTGGGTGCCATCAGGGGTCTGTGTGCTGGAGAAACAAGGCAATTTAAGCCAGTCGATTAATTGTGGGCAGATTAACTCCTTTGCTTTCACTGGGAAAGTGACTCTTTTCATCTTTCTGCAGGACTTGAAATTCTTGACTATTTTGATGCTACTCTCAAAATAATCCTTATTTGCTTGATTTGCTGTCATGGCTTGCTATGCGATAATATGATATTTTGGTTTTATATTGCTTGTTCATATAGGAAGGCTTCACTTCCCACTAAAGCTGCTTCCCTGCTGATGTGACTCTTGGATACAAACAGCCAGACTGGTGGGATAGGTATTAAATGAATAATGTTCCAGAGGGCACCTGGAAGGAGCTGAGAACATAAAGGCTTATTCATTCTTCATCTTGTGGCCTCAAATCTCTGGCAATAATTGCACACAAGCTCTAGCATGACTCAGTGCTGCATCATTAAGTCCTGAAGGTCTTTTGGATGTCCTTTAGCCCTTCTGAGACTGAATATGGAAGAATGGTTCTCCTGGACCAGGGTGGTGACCCCTTGTGCAGACACCCCAGTGTCTCAGTTATTGCTTTGATACAGCACCAGGTCAGCTGTGCACGACAAATCTGGGTCTTGGGATGCTGAGAAGGGTTTATTTTTTCCCACTTTGAAGAGCACTGTAAGGCAAAATGTTGATGCAAATGGGATTTCCATGAGTCTTAAGTTCTAGGGAGTGTGTTCGGTGATGATCAGGGAGTGCTTTGGGTTGGAAGGGAACTCAAAGCTCTCCTCGTTCCAGCCCCCTGCCATGCTCAGGGATGCCTTTCACTAAACCTGCTTGCTCAGAGCTCAACTTTATCACTTACTGGAATCCAGGCCGTGCTCTTTTTGAAGGCCTGGCTTTACCTTTAGGCCAGTCCATGCTGGTGCTGCCCAGGTTCCCCCAGTGGGCTCTGTGGGGTGGCTGGACAAGGCAGGGAGGACACGGAGAACGCCTGTCCCTGTCCCTGCAAGGCTTAAGGAGCTCCAGCCTCTCCAGCTCAGTGGCAAGTTTAAACATTGTGGATTTCCTTGGGGGATAAGGATTTAATTAAAGAGCTTGAAAAATGAGATTGGTTTTGAGGTTTTGCTACTTGTGATTTGGTAATTTTTCAGACACTGGAAACATGGATATCACAAGTAACATATAAGCGACTTATGGATGCTGAAGTGCTTTGGAGCCCATTCATGAGCTTTGCTTCAGGTGTTAAAAATTATTATTACAGGCATAAATGTGGCTTAGATTAATGATTTCTGGCTGCTGCTGTGTATGCTGGGATTTTCAGTGTGGTCTACAGAAGCTGCCATTCTATCTTGCATGGAATTTCAATACTAATATTTCCATTAGGCTCTTGAGTTGTTTTTGTTGGGTTTTTTTTTGTTGTGTTTGTTTGTGTTGTGTTTGTTTGGTTGGGTTTTTTCTTTTGAAGGTGGAATAATGGCTTATTTTCCTGCTGATCCATCCTGCTTTTAAGAGCATCAAGCTGTGGAATAGGGAACTGGTGGTGTTGAGCTCTCACAGGAGTGTAGCTTTTCCCCATGGAATGCCTTGGCTAGGAAAGATAAAAGTAGGAGGGGAAACCAAAAATTAGGGTGGGGAAATCAAACTGTTTAATGTTTGCACACTGGTTGTGTGGTAGGTGGTGTGTAGAGAAGCTCTTCCCCCTTCACTGCAGTCAAACCTGGGCTGGTTGTCCCCTCTTCTGACTGGCGAGTGTAATGGCATTTAAATAAAGCCCTTGTTTATTATTGCACATATCCTGAAGGATCAGCAGGGCTTAAGATCTCTTTTCCTCTTAAAATTTGTCTTAAGCAGCAGTCAGGGAAAGGAAAGGTGAGGATGAACAACCCAGTGACGTTGGGAATGGGGTTTGCCCCCAGGCAGGGGGGTCTGGAGTGCTCTGATAATCAAAGGCAGATGTTAACGATGCTCTGGTTTCCTTTGGAGTTCTGTGGGGATATTTCTGCTCCTGCATCCCATGACTCAGTGCAAGAGGGTGGTTTGGCAATAGTGGAGGTGGCAGGGTAGGAACCTCTCTGAATCCTGCTTGGTTTGCTCTAATATCGATGTGTGAGAATGAAAAAATGTATGTTGGCCATTGCTGGGTCAAGGTAGAGTTGTGGACTTAAAGGCAGTTGCCTCTGTTCCAGGTTTTAAAAGGTATTTAAATAATTAGAAATTAGGTTATCACAGGAAGATTGGTCTCCTCCTTTTGCCCCTCCTGGTTCATCAGCAAATAATTCAGAGAATCACAGAATAGTTTGGGTTGAAAGAGACCTTACAGACCATCCAGTTCCACCCCTTGCCCTGGACAGGGACACCTTCCACTAGACCAGGTTGCTCCAAGCCCCGTCCAACCTGGCCCTGGACTCTTCCAGGGATGGTGCAATCATTTTGTTCCACATTTCCTTGGAGCTGAACAAAAGCCAACCTTTTGACACTAATTCTTATCTGTCTGTTTCTTCCTCCAATACTCTGCTCTGCTATTTTTTCTCCAGGCTTTATGGAGCACCTTTTGAGCCTGACATCTCTGCTCTCTTAAAATGGGAAGCAATGCTCCCTTTTGGTCTTAGTCAAGGGCTTTCCAGACTGCTGGGTGCAGGGTTTTGGGGCAGCCTCTGCTCTGCTTTGGGTTTAATTTCTGTTATTTGGGGTTTGCCTCTCTGTGTACTGGTTATATTGACACAGCAGGGACTGCACCTCTGGTCAAGAATGTTCCTGTGTGTGATGCTGCATAGTGATGTTATTCATAAAATAGCAAGTGATAAAAACAAAAAAAGCTTTCATAAAGCAACAGCTAATCCAGGTCTCAGATGAAGGCCAAGCCCAGTGCAAACTTGTAAAAACTACCCTGCAGAGCCTGAATTTTGTCAGTCAGGTCTCTGTCCTGTGCATGAGGCTGTTACAGCTCCTACAGGAGATTGCTGAGGTTGGATTGGGCTGAAAAAACAGAGGAAATAAATAAACTGATAAGCTTTCAGGAATGAGATCTGCTGTGCTGCAGCTCGTCTTTCTGGGGAACAGCTGGGGATTTTCATGCTGAAAATCTACTCAGATGATGCTCTTAGTGATGAAGGGCAGCATGAGTGGTCTGTGGGGCTTTAGGTGGCTCCTCCACCCCCACTCTGATATCCAGGAGCAAGCAGAGGTGGGACACTCCTGCACCTCTGGGAACAGAGGGTTCCTCTCCTGCTGGTTACCTGCGAGCTTTGCAGTTTGTTTGTGCAGTATCCAGACTGTTTTTCTGCTCTAATATCTTGCTTTGCCCTAATTCATCATAGTCGTGGAGGGGTCGAGGATCTTCCTTGGGAAGGAAGATGAACTGCAGGTTGTGTTTGGAGGCTCCCAGCAGTGCAGGGAGGCAGCAGGTGCTCCAACCATCCTTTACAAATGAGAAGTGCTGTGCCAGGGCACCGATGATGGGTTGGGGCTGCTCAGAAGGCTCCAAGCAGGGGCTGGAGCTCCAAACCTGCTGCCTGCTCATGGCTGGTGCCTTCTGGAGGAGGTGCAGCTCCCCTGGGCGCCCATAACCCCTGCAGGGGCACTCCCTTGCCAAAGGAGAGGATGCTCACACAGTTTTGGTCATAAGAGCAGCTGAGCTCCCAGGCTGAGGATTCATCTGCAGACGTTTCTGTTCCTGCAAACCCCTCTGGATGGCTGATGTGCAGCACTGAGCGAGGCTCAAACCCCTGTGCCTGGCGTGGGGGTCCCAGCTGATGTCAGGGCTCTGGAATTCACATCCCCTCTCCCTTGCCTTTGCCTTTCCCCCCTCTGCTCCCTAAATAAATGCTGGAGGCACCTTAGGAGCTGGCTAGTCTGAAACTCTTGGAGCACAGGGATGTGACTGGAAGCAGAGATGGAGTTTTATTGTAATTTTTGTTGCTTAAACAGAACTTGGGCTGTATGTGTGCAGATATTTCCGTGTGAAGTAGAACACTGTGGAAGGCAGTGGGAAGATCCAGGTGGCAAGGACAGCTTAGACAACTGTGTCATCCATACAGTGTCTAACAAGAATGGGAGATGAAATATTACAGCTGTGTGCTGCTCAGGCCAGGCTCCCTCAGCTGCTTCATTATCTGCAGTGTGCATTTGGATTTGCCATATGTTTGTAATCTCTCATTGAGGGCCCAATTTCTCAGGATTGTGGAAACTTTTAAGAACTGCCTAACAATGTACATGAATTTTCCATGCAAATATTAGGCTGACCTTCTTGGTAACCAAAACTTTTGACATTGTAAGAGATGTGTTCCTGCTGTTTCTTTCCATTGCTGGGGTGTTTGTGCTCAGTGCTGATGGACATGGTGCAGCCCTACCCCATGGATGCAGCCAGTTGGGATGGGTTGGAGAATCAGAAAAAGTGGGGAAAAAATAATGGTGGGTTGAGATAAAAACAATTTAATAGGTAAAACAAGGAAAGCAAAGCAAGGACTTCTTCCCCACTTCCCATGGAAGGCAGGGCTCCATCACACATAATGGTGTTTTGGGAAGACAAACACCACCACTTCAAATGTCCCCCATTCCTCCTTCTTTTCCCGGCTTTGTTGGGCACAATCATATGGTGTGGCATGTCCTTTGGGCCCAGCTGTCCTGGCTGTGTCCCCTCCAACCCCCTGTGCCACCCCAGCCTCTTCACTCGTGGGGTGGGCGAGGAGCAGAAAAGCCTTGGACTCCATCTAAGCCCTGCTCAGCAGTAATGGAAATGTCCCTGTGTTGTCAACATTGTTTTCAGCACTAATCCCAAACGCAGCCCCGTATCACCCACTATGAAGACATTTAACTCTACCCCAGCCAAACCCAGCACAGGCCAATTTGCTCTGGGCACTGCTGTGGTTTGAGTTGGATGGTTCATGTTTCTGACAGCATTTCGCTCCAACTATCAAATCAAAATGCAAAATAATTTCTTTTAAGGGTTTAAAGTCAGATCTGGTTATTCCACTTCTGGAGACTCCATCTCTCCTGACATGAGCAAGACCAGATTAGGAAGTTAATGAGACGTATCACTTACATTACTTAATTGATATCCTGGAGACGTGAACATCTGGAGGGGAACCAGCCCTGAGTGGGCTGGTGTGAGGAACTCAGGGTGTCAGACAAGGTCTCTTCATTAACTTAGAGCCTGGGGGTATGGGCCTGATGGGATGTGGTTGAGCAAAGGAGCCTGTGGCTTCATGTCATTAGTCAAAATGCAGATTTTTTTTTTTTCTTTCCCCTCTTCTGTGGGGTTTTGGCCATCCATCTGCACCCTTGTGTGCTCTGGTGGTTGTGCAAAAATATCTGTGTCATGGGGGAGAATACCTGGGAATAATTTGATGGGAATTGCCTGGACTTGGGCTGGGTTAGAAGGGGCACTTGGCTGCCTGAGGTTGGAGTTGTGCTGCACCCCTGCCCTGTGTCACCTTGCTTCACCCTGGGCAGGGCGAGACCTGCATCAGCTTGATGGTGACTTGTTGATTTTAAGCCTTTCTCTCAGATCATGAATTTCCCGTCCAATGCTTAATCTTCAGGATGCACTTGAATGATGGAGATGGGGTGGAGACATCCAGGAAAATAGAACTCCTGTAACTAATAAGACAGTACATTCTCCTTCCTGCCCTGGTGCAGACAGCTGATCAGCTGCTCCTCTCTGCATTGAATTAGTGTCTTTGACCAGCAGCACAGCATCCTGGCTTTGAAGCTGGTATTAACATTGTATTTGTGGATATATTGAAAGCACATTTCATCTGTTTTTTAAGGTTGTGGTGATTGATTTGTGTGCTGCAGGCTAAGGCTGATTTGGATCTGAGCAAGTGCCAGTCCTGTTGCCTGCTAATTCTTGTTTTCTCCTTCTCTCTTTACAGCTGACCCTGCAGACCTCTTGAAGGTGTTAGATTTTCATAATTTACCAGATGGTATAACAAAAACAACAGGGTTTTGCACAAGCAGAAGATCTTCAAAAGAAGCAGATGTTGCTTATAGAGTAACAAAAGATGCTCAGCTTAGTGCACCGACAAAGCAGCTGTATCCTGGTGAGTCCACAGCTTTTTATCTGTCCTATGGAAATGCCTGACCCTTTCCTCAAATTCTGCAGCCAAGGCACCGTGTAATTCCTTAATTTTCCAAGTGTTTGCAGGCTCCGCTTGGCAGGGAGTGATTCTACTTCTCCGGGGGGTTGCAAACCTCCGACCATCACGTGAGGTTGCAGTAGCTGTTCTTTTGTCCTTGCACTTGGACGTGGTGGTGGGTTTCAGTGCAGAAGATGTGGCCAATGCCTCCTCCATCTGTTCCCTCCCAGGCTGGAAAGTTTCTGCCCTCTCATTATCACAGGGGGACATCCAGCTGGGGAGAGAGGCTTGGAGGATGCAGAGGAACACAGGCTGTGTTTTGTTCTGTGTTTCTGGAGTGCCAAGCACAGTGGGGTTTTATTCTGTGGCTGTGCTGTCCCTCCTAACACAAATAATCACCAGAGAAAAATAATAGACTGTCCCACAAGAACAGCTGTCCCAAGAAAAGTTGTTTGAAGGATTGGAATGTTCATTAGAGGAAACCACTAAGGTGCAAGAGTTCCCAAAGCCCTTGAAGGGCATGTGAGCCACTGACCATTTTATTTCTGACTGAGGCTGCACGAGAGTTTTAATTTTCAGACCAAGGGATAGTCAGTGCCATAGAGTCAAATGCGTTTGTAAAAATGCTGGGCACACAGACCCAAACTCCTCACTGCCCGAGAGCTTCAGTCCTGAGCATGTAGTCACCAGCAGAAGTCTTCTTTCCCAAGCCAAGCAGGAGCACTGTGATATCCCTGTTTCCCTCGGGGCTGTTGGGGACAGGCATGGCAGGACTTTCTAAGTTTGGTGAGAAAAGTGCTTTTGCTGAGGCAGAGACACTGTCTGAAACTCCTCTGTGAGGCTGTGGCTGATTTAAGCAAAGCAGACACACGTTCTCCCTCCGTGGTTGTGAGAGAATGAATGTATTGGCTAAATCAGAGGTAATGGACCATGGCACTATCAATGCTTTTTAATTAACAAGCTGTATCTATCAGCCCCAGGCTGTCAGTGGCCCAAATGAAGACCTTGAGGCTGGACTGCTGATGTGCCTCCATCCCCTGCTCCTGTATTTCCTTGGCTGCTGCACTGCACGTGTTATCACCGAGGTTATTTTCAGGCTTCATTATTATCCTGCTGTGACAACAAGCAGGTGAATCACATTGAATGGTGGTGAGCAGGAGCACAGCCTGTGTCTTGCACACAAACTGAGCCTGACACGAAGACAGATGAGAGCAATGTTTGACAGGCTGGGAGCCCATCATCACGTGGGCAGCCCTCAGTAAAAAGGAGCTGCCCTAAAGCCCTGTTTAGATGTCTGCAGAAAGGCAGAACACGCCCTATATTTGTCTTTATTGCTGCCCAGGGCAGTCCTTTCTGATGACAGATAATATCATCGTGTGCCCAACTGCACCCCTCTGCCAAGGTGGGCCTTGGTGTTCCATCACTTCTCTCCGTGTCACGGATCTGAAATGACTCAAAGTTTTGGTCCAGCTGGTGTCCAAAAGCTCAAACAGTGTTTGAAGGAAATGGTTCCAGTTTGGAATACTCAACTGCAGTGGATTTGAGAGCTTTCCAGTTGCTCCAGTAGCCACTGTGAAATCTTGCCTGATCACCTTTGTGTTAAGGAAAGCAGCAAACATTGGTGACCCCAAAATATAAAACCAAAGATGGAATATTTTGATGATTAATATAGCAAGGAGAATGGATCCCCCCAGTTCTGATAAAGCTTAGCAAAAAAAGACAACACAGAGATCTGAACTGCGGTCACAGGAGAGAACTCAGTGTTGTTAGAGACTTTCTTGCTCTTGTCCTCATTGAGCTCTTGATTTGCATCTTCCTTGGCTGAGAAGATCTGGATGGTGTTTCCTTGATGTCATCAAGCAACTTTTCAATCATTTCATCATCTGGACCGCCATGGAGTGATTGAAGCAGCTCAGCCCCTCTCCAGAGAATTCCAAAGTCTTGGAGTGTTCTCTGCTGTTCATGAAGGGAATGGGGAAGAGCAAAGTGAAGAACTCCTGGTGTTTTCCATCAGATCAACAGATGTTTTCTCTTTATGTCTCCGTAACTAGATGTGACTTCAGCTCGCACCACCAAATGAATGAGAGAGGAGATGAAGATAACAAAGTAATTGCAGTGCAATGTACCAGGGAAAATGTGGTTTTAGTGATTTCCCGTTACCAGGCGGGTGGGTTGGAGCGTGACTTTCCCTCTCTGCTATAGAGCACCCCTGGCAAATGTTCTCTGTACATAATATTTTGTGCTAATTAGAAGTCGGTGTTTTTCTAAGATGGTAATTTAATGGGCTTTGCATTCTGCTGCCACAGCCTGCAAAGCAAGATGTATAATATATAGAAAAACTTACTTGTTTTTTCAAGCTCTCGAGAGAGAAAAATCTGCTGAGATGCTTTTTGTCCTTTCTACCTAAAGGAAGTTCTGTTTCCCAGCAAAAACCATGTTCTTCCAGCAGAAACAAGAAAGGCAAGGTTTTCAGTGGCAGTCAGCAAAATGTCATTTGTGTTCTTCAATCAAATTTGCAATTGTCATTTGCATTCTCAAACCCCTCTATTATAGCTCGAACAGTCATCTCTGAGGAAAAAAGTCATTTCACAGTTGAGTCTTCTCAGGTGAAGGAAATGGCCAGAAGTTTTCAGAGTTTTCCTTTGAAGAGGAAAACTGGAGAAGTTTTGGAAGCGACACCACCTTGGTTTGTGTTTGTGAGAGGAACTGGATCAGCTCCTTGTTTTTGCTGATTTTTCACTATTAAGCAGCTAAAACTTTCCTGCCCTTCCCAGATCAGGAGCAGAGCTCTTTATTTTAGGCTATCTCTGGATATGCCTAGATTAGGAAGAAGATTCCAGTTGTCTCTATTTTGAAAGCCATGTACAAAAGCCTTTAATCCCTGGTCAAGGTGCTCAAGAAAGGAGAGACTCAGCCTGAATCCAGTGGTGTTTCTATATTGGAGCATTCCACAGATTCAACGTGTCCCTGATGGCACTGGGTGGGCAGCTCACGAGGTGGAGGGGTCTGTGCCCACCCTGGACCTCCTTCAGCTTTTTTCATGGCTCCATCTGCAGAATCGGGGTCTTCACCCCTTGTTTTTACTTTGCAGGGGGTTTACATGTCGTGAGTTTGAGAGGATTTGGCCATGGGGTGGAAGGAGGATGCCAAGCCAAACTCGTCGTTGGTGCATCCGTTATGTGATGGGTGTGCAACATCTCTCAGCATGAGCTCGTTTGAAGAGTGAACCAAATATGAGGACTTAATTCCATACCCTTTGTTGGAGTGGTGTCCCCATTGTTTTTAAGGGGATTTGGGTCAATTTCTATGTGCTTCATATATTTATTATGATCTATTTATCAGTATTGCTGTCTGTGTGGATGTGTTTTCATACATCATTCACTAGCCTGGGTCATTTCTAGCTATGACAGTGAAGGCATTGTTATTTTGCCAGGACAGCAGAGCAGTAACAGAGTAATGTCAGCTATAATTCATCCATTATGATTATTTGGGTTGAGAAACTTGCATCACCATGGAGACATTTTAATAATAATGAAAAAAAATTAAAAGCAGCTTTTTAATGAGTTGGCAGCTTGGCCAAGTTGAAAGGTACTGTATTGTGGATTCATAATGAAATTTTGGACATGAACTATTTTACATAAAAGGTCCAAATCTGTAGCCTGTAATTGGAACCAGGAAGGCGTATGGTCTTGATTCAGTGCTACAGGAGGATTTGTGTACAGCAGGAGGGAGATAAAGCTCAGTGCATCCTATGGGAGGCACAAAAATCGGGTGCTGCATTTGCCAAATATCTGGGTCTGTGTCCTGGGGGGAAATCAGGCTATAATCATGGCATTTAATTACTGACTGCGAGTCTTCTCTGCAGAATGCTGCTTTCTGCTGCTTTCCAAATATTATTTAACCAAGGTGAGGGATATTAACTCTGTTTGTCTCTGGAGGTATCCTCAGTGCTCGCCTCTCTCTGCACTGTAGCAGTGCTGATTTTGATGCAGCCCAGCCCTCTCCTGCCTCCTCCCCTGCCCTGTGCCAGGCAGATAAATGCATTTAAAACGCTGCTTGTTCATAAAAGTTAAAGCAGCTCCCAGGCAGAAGAGGAGAGGTTGAGCTCGTGGCCTCTGCATTTGAACTCTGACTCTGCTGTGGTTGGAAGAATTCCCCTCTGCCGTGTTCTTCAACCCCTCCCTGAGTCAAAATCCCTTCTGCAGCCCTGGGATAAACATCGAAGAAAAGCCTAAAGGGGGGTGAAGGAGTTATGTTTGAAGCTTATAGGCACCGAGCGTGATGTTTTTTGTGGTTTATATGGCCACACGTGTGCAGCTGAAAAGTGATCAGCTGTGTTCCCTTCCCCGTGTGCCACCTGCTGCCACAACTCACTGGTCCCACAGCCCTAGGGCTGCCCCACTTTGCTCTGCCCTGCTGTGCTTTAAGATTCCTCAAAGAGATATCCAGGGCTACCATGCAATCCTTGCTCTGGAAAGCCTGGCCCTCGAAGGAAAGATTCCTTGCAAGCCCCACACTGCTGAAATGCAGCATCTGAGGTGGTTACCTGTGCCCTGGAGGTGCCCTCTGCATCAACAGGGCCACCTGCCTTGTTTGATCAAGGCATCTTTATTAATGGTTGTGGTGTTTTTTAAGGTGTCCTATTTAGGATGTGCATCCAGGCTCGTTTTTTTTGAGTTGGAATGGCAGGGAGACCTAAACAGAGGAGTTTCTGCCAACAGAGGGATGCCCAGGGTGACTTGAAACTTTAAATGTGTTTGTCCCTGTATGGATTGACCCTTTCCCTATGCAGAGCATTGCCTCTGTACTGACAGGACTTTAATGGCTTTAATCTTCCAGACCTTGCAAAAATAAAGACAGACATCACCTGTGATCAGACAAGGTTTCTATCCTGAGTGGGGGAAAACAAAAAGCTAGGAAATCAGATGCTTTTTAATACAGACAAGCTCTAATTAGCATCTCCTGATTGCCAGGTTTATTTCTGTTTTCACAGTGGGTGTTTTTTTAATGTGTCTGCACCAACCCTGTAAGCCAAAGCCACAGAATCCTCTGTCCTCATCTGGAATGGACAAACCCTGATGCAATTCCCTACTCCCTTAAATAATCCCCTTCAGTATTGTGTGTGCCTGCCTGGCATGGGATGCTCGATTTCCTCTGTCATCTTAAGTTCATTTGGGGGTCTTATGATATATGAAACAAAGGTCTAGAGCACACTAAGGAAGCGTTAGGTGTCCTCTGGGAGCATTGCTCTACACTGGCTTTGCTGGTCCAATCCATTTTGGGTTGCAGCCCTTCCCAACCCTGTATATCAATAATCTTTGGGTGAAAGCCAGATTTCACCTGGCCCTATAGAAATTTCTGGGATCAGTGCTGTGCACACATCTGGAGAGAGAAACCAGAGGTCTCCCATGGGTTATTAGACAGCAGGACTGTTTCTGTAGGGATTAGTTTTCAAGGAAACCTGACTAACCTCTTTGCTTTTCCACTCCAGCTTCCCCCTTCCCAGAGGACTTCTCCATTCTAACCACTGTAAAAGCGAAGAAAGGAGGTCAGTCCTTCTTGATCTCAATTTACAATGAGCAAGGGATCCAGCAAATTGGTGTGGAGTTGGGTAGATCTCCTGTATTCCTGTATGAAGACCATACAGGAAAGCCAGGCCCAGAAGACTATCCTCTCTTTAGAGGCATTAACCTTGCAGATGGCAAGTAAGTGAAATTTTGTGCACCAAGGAAAAACAGTTCATTGTTTATATCAATACCAGCATGTTGAACGTTGTGTAAAATAGGAGTTGTGCCTATAGAAATGTATATACACGCACCTCAGACTGCTGCCAAGTGGCCCAGTCTGTAAATTTTGGCCTTTGGTGAATAAATATTACATATATAAGAAGTGTGAATGACCTGTCAGTGCCACGGTCTGATACTAAGGGGAATAGGAATGCGGAATTTTGCTGCAAAGGGCCTTAAGAAATCAGTTTGTCTTGCAAAACACACACTGAGACTTTTGAAGGATATAAGGAGGGTGAAAAAGGGGGATAACCAGGGAGTCATTGTGTGTTTTTTCTCTCTGCCTCTTGTTGAAGGCAGAGCTGGCACTCTCCTACCTGTCTTGGAGGGATGAAAAGTGAATGGCATCTCCTCAATCAGCCTTTCTATTTCAAACAAAATCTTTAGCTGTCCAAGGAGAGTTTCCACGAGGATTTGCAGAACATCAGTTTATGAAACTTCATTGTTATGCAATCATTAGTTTGTCCTGGAAAACCCAAGGCTCTGTTTAACACATTTGCGGGCTGTGTTCTTGTAGGTGGCACAGAATAGCTCTCAGTGTGCAGAAGAAAAATGTCACCTTGATTTTGGACTGTAAAAAGAAGATAACCAAGTTCCTGGACAGAAGTGACCATCCCATCATTGACGTCAATGGCATCATTGTGTTTGGAACGAGGATATTGGACGAGGAAGTCTTTGAGGTAAGTCATGGCAAGGGGCAGCTCTGGAGGTGCTCCACAGAGATGATGAGCTGGGTTTTGGATGTTGAGATATTTATAGCACATTTTTGAAACTTGTTTTAGATTTTTGCATAGTAGAACAGTGTTGGATGTAATTTTTGTTTAAAGTTTTTATTTTGACTAAGTAAATGATCCTTGCAGTAAAGATTAAAATGGAAGGCTAGAGGACCTGTTAGAGTGAGTTCCTCTGGTTCTCTGGTTTCATGCCTTTCCTGAGATTCTGGATCCATCTCTGCACTGGGATTTTGTAGATCTGTAGCTCTTGGCACATTTAACATGGGAAGGACTCACAAGGTTTTCATTCATCCCTGTGTTGTGATTTAAATAGAGCTGAGGGCCGAGGAAAGCAGCTCCCCTGCAAGTCACAGCTCACGCTGGGGCTGGAGGGATTTGCTCCTTTCCCATGCTTTGGCCATGGATTCTTGGTTTCTTGCACCATGACAGAAGGAGACTCTCCCCGACAGCTTGTTTGGCAGCCCTGTCACCTCCCACACAGCAACTGCTTTCAAAAGCAAAGCAAAACCCTCACGGGTGGAATGTTCCCCACGAGCTCCTCTGATTTTAAGCAAAGAGATGGATGATTATTTATAGACAAGGTACATATGGTAGAAGTTTTTTCCATAGTTCAGCAACCAGTTTAATGTATGCATTTCTCTGGCAATCTCAACTTCTGCGCTCTGCTGCACTTGTGAGTCTTCCATGTGGATAAGAATCTTGTTCCTGATCTTTTTTGTGGGCTAGAATTCTTCCCTGCAATCAACTCCAGTGCAGTGGAGTGTAAACCAAGGCCTATTGATCTCTATCTCCTTACAGCTCTTCCTCCATATAAATTCCATAAAAGTATCTCTTGGGTCTCCCCAGCCCAGCAAAGGGATGGGGAGTATCTCCTATCCATGGATAATTAGAGCCATAGCAAAGCCAGCTCTTGTCTGTATTTTACTGTCACTCAGAAGGAAAGCTCCAGCCTGTTTAATATTACCAACATCTGGGAGCTGCTCTGATGTAAACAGAGCAAAGAATGCATGGGCTGAGCACTGCTGCCAAAATCCCAGTGCCAGAGTTGGAGACGAATCTCTAAATTGTATTAAATTAAGAGACATTCCCTGGGAAGTTTAACAATTAAAATGGAGAGTAAAAGCTGGGTTTAATGGACACTGGAGTGTCTTTCACAAGTGTTGGACGTTCTGTCAGATATTTCAGCAGTTGCACTGGATGCTGTGCTTTGTGGGGAGTTGGTATGTAAAGTGCTGTGCTCTTCTGGGGTGCTGATGGATCCAGGGATCCAGTAGATCCACTTAAAGACCTTGGAACCCAATCCAGAGCGGATGAGAGACTTGCACTTTATATTCCTTTATTTTGCAAAGCAGTGCATTTTCCATAAATGCCTCTGAAGCTTGAGGTGCTCTTGGCAGGGGTTTGGTGCTCGCCTGGATTTAGGGCAGCTGACTCCTCTGCAAGGATGGGAACGCGTGTTTAGGGCTGGCAGAGCTCTCCCAGCTCCTCTCATAGACCTTTCCATGGGTTTGCCCGTGGCTCCCTGGATGAAAAGGGTTTTTTTAGGGGTGTGAGCTCAGAGGGGGCTGTAAAACCTCCATGGTCTTGGGAGGTGGGATAGAATGGAGTGAGCTGCTGCCTGTTGTGGGTATGAGATGCAGCTACAAAACCTTGCAGGCATTTACTGAGAATTGGATAATTAGGAAATACTTTTCCCCTTTGTCTTAAATGTATTGCTATTATACAACCTATACACATATGAACGTCTCCAGTTCTGGTATTTACTCTTTTTTTGTCACCCCCATCACACACTACTGAAGACACCAGCAGCTTTAAACAGTGTAATAGGTTTTCTGAAGGCAGTGGACTATAACTTAATTTCCTTCATATCTCAGCAACTTCATTTCCTTTGGCCCCTCCTTTCTTCTTTTTGCAAGACTAAGCAGAAACTGTACAGGGAAAACTGTGGCTCAGAACAATGGGAAATGGATGTAAACTGGTAAATTTATGTATTCCTGGAAAGCTGGTACCTTCTGGACCACATACAGAAGGAAGAGACGAAGCTGCTGCTGTCCCGTAGGCAACTGCTCTGCAAACCTCAGCTACCAAGATGTCCCCCCAGTGTTTTCTGCATCCGTGGCTCTTGTGTGTTTGTCACTTTTGCTGGAAATTAGAATAACCCAGATCGGTGGGAGTGGGGTGGAGGGCTGGGACTGGCTGTGTCGCAGCACAAGAGCTGTAAGCGGTGGGAATTCACATCCTCCTTGTCAGGGCTGAAATCAAATCAGCCTTTTGCTTTGGAAGTTGTAATTAATTAAGCTCCAGGTTTAGCTGGGGATGTGAGGGGAGCAGCACAATCGAGTGCTGGGATGGGAACTTCCTTGCTCATATTCTGCTGCAGAAAAAGCCTGGCAGGAAAGGTTCGAGGAGTTTGAAAATATTTCTCTAGCACAACATTCTTCCAGTGGAGAAATGACTTCCTCTCATTAAAATTCAATTAGCTGGGAGGCTCTGTGGGGTCTCTGTAGGGCCAGGGGAGCGCTGGGGAGGTTTGAAAAGGGGCCAAGCCCAGAGCCCAGGTTGTCCAAAGTTAAGTTCTGTGCCGAGCTGTGGTTCAAAACAGGATTTTCCAAACGTCAGGAGAGGCTCTGGCTGCAGGGCTGGGAAGTGAGGTCCAGCTTCAAGCTGTGAGCGAGGGGATGCTGGTGTGAGACAGCAAAGGGCTTTTTGCAGTGGGAGAGGGAAGGAGGAAAGAAATAGCCCATGGGGTAGGATAAACACTTTCTCTCTGCTTGCAGGCTGTAGTGAGAGGTGTTCCTGTGGCTGCAGCTGCACTGGGAGGAAGTCAGAAGGCATGTCAATGTATCTCAGTTTTAGAGGGATGAACTGTTTCTTTTGATGGGCTTTTTTTGTTTTTTTAAAAACATAAATTAGAAACCAAGTCCTGGCACAGTTCTGGTGGTTTAGTGTAGGAACAGAGGGAGGAAGAAAGTCCCTTTCCCAGAAAGCAAAGGATCTTCTGCCTGAAACGCAGGGAGACTTTCCAAAGCATCGTGATGGCCCCACTCCTGCCTCTGCTGCTCCGAGATTCGCTCCAGGATCTGCCTGTTCAGTGCCTATTGCAGGAGTCACCTTTTCGTGCAGGATCCCAGCGGTTCTTGTGTGGATAACAAGGAACTGGAAGTGTTGATCCTTTCCTTGGCCAAGGTGGTCTGGTGGAAAAGCACTTCAGCTGGCTCTGGCCTGAGGTTGTTCTGGTTTAGCAGGTGTGGGTTGAAACAAAGTTCAGGTCCTGCCTTAGGAGGGTCGCTGGGGCTGTGATGCAGTCCTAGAAGTGGCTGACTTAGGGCAGGGACCAGAGAAATCCCACAACCCACAGCTGGAGGATCTCTATGTATAGGAACTGCTGTGTGGTATCGGTGGCAGGTAAATTTGACCATTTCTGGGCTGGATTAGGTGAATTTTAACCCCTTTGTGATGGTGTTTGGAAGCTTACTGAGAAGTTTGGTTTCTGCAGTAGTGAGTGGCCCAGCCTTGTTTTACTGCTCATGTAAGTCTAGACCAGCATTTCAGCGATGGGCTGATGAGCAAAATAAACTTTGATCAGATCTTATGTCTTATTTCTGCTGGATACCCCATTTTGTCTCCTACGCTGCCAGGAGGAGACTATTGAGGGCTGATAAAAGTACTGTACAGCCCCTGGCTCCAGAGCCACAGCTGGCACCACTAAATTGTGGTGGGGACATGGGTAAAAAAAGGAGAAAGTTTTGGAAAAACTGCTGAGGACACCTTAGTGGCAAGTGAGCACATTTGATGCAAATCATTTTTTGGTTCATCTGTTTAAAATTTTGTAGGATTTGTCGCACAAGGTAACTGGAGTTTTGCTCCTCTGGAAATAAAGTTGGTTTGCAGCAGTGTCTGGAATAGATGAAATGAGTTTCCCCATCAGTGGAAATGCTTGGTGCATGTGGATATTGCTTTTTAAGGTTTATGTCCTCCTCTGTTGGCTTCTCTAGAGACAAGAGGAGCTTAGTTTGTCCAGCAGAGCACCGTAGCTGTCTCTCACTGCTCTAGTTGGTGCTGTGAAACCAAGTGGTTTCCCCTGGTCCTGCCAAACAAGGTGCCCAGTGAGAGGGTCTCAGACACCTGTGGACAAAGTATTTGCTGTGCCTTGTGCCAGAGCCTGTCCTGGCATGAGATGTGGCTCACTGGGAGGAGGGTGGATGATGCTGAGAAGATGCTGCTTTTCATTTTGTTTCTTCCTTTGTTTTTTTTTTGACGACCACAAGTGAAATCAAGACATCAGAAATGGAGGGAAAGCAATTTGTGCTGGGGAGAGCCAGAAAGCCCGGGCAGGGTGCCAGAGGGGCTCTTAGGGCTGTTGAGTGTTTCAAGGCACAACAGGACAAAGCAGAATAGAAGCATCAATGCTCTCAGCTGAGACATTCAGGTGCTCTGTTGCTCTTGGGTTGAAATGCCAACTCTCTTTTCATCTTCTGCCTTGTTTACACTTAAAAACAATTATCACTGTGGTTGATAATCCCAGATTTCATTTCACTTTCGTCAGGGCTTTCTCCTTCCCTTCCCATGCTCTTGGCTGTAGCATTTTCATCTCTGTAAAGTGCTCTTACTTTTAAAGTTTCTGTAGGTTATTTTTCTCACCTACTTGAGGTTGTAAGATTGGATCAACAACTTTTGTTTTAGTGAAAGGTGTAGAAATGAAAATATGTTCCTATAAGACATGGGTGCATTTTATGGCATTTTTTTCTAGTAAAAATGGAGATGTTTAGGAGCCTCCTCTCACAGGCAGATCTGCCGTTAGCAGGCAGAGGCTGTTTGACATGTTATAGGAAAATACCTACTCTATCTGCTCTCTGTCTCTGCTACAAAGATTGATGTGCTGCTGGTGCAATGAACTTGGAGAAAGCCAAATTGTTGGCAACTTAAATTCTCAGTTCAAAGGGACAAATGTGCCACTGGAGCCTCAGGTCTGAATCAGTGTCTGATTCATTTCTAGACCTGATTTTACCTTGGCACAACTGCCTTTGCCATTCCTGTTGGTAGAGGATCTTGAGCAGTGGCAATTATTTATTCCCAGGAAGAAGCAAGAATGTTCCCAGTTCAAGGAAGAATTTCTTCCTGGAAAGAATGGTCAGGAATTGGGATGGGCTGCCCAGGCAGGTGGTGAAGTCACCGTCCCAGGAGGGGTTTAAGAAACAACTGGACGTGGCACTCAGTGCTCTGGTCCAGTTGACAAGGTGAGGATCAGCCAAAGGTTGGACTTGATGATCCTGGAGGTCTTTCCCAACCAAAACGATTCTGTGATCTTTAAACCAGAGATGTTGGAACAGCCCTACAGAGCTCAAGGAGGCTTTTCACGAGCTCAGCTTTGGACCCATTGTGTCCTGCAAGATCTGGGCTTAGCCCCAAGGGTCAGCAAGGACCTGGGCAAAGCTCAGGTTTATTAAGTTTCTGTTAAACCTTCAAAAGACATTTTTAAAAATTCAGGGGTTTTTGCTAACCTGGATTCCTCTGGGGGGATGCACCATGGATACATGTTCCCATTTCTTTTCCCTACCTTGGCAGACCTGCTGAAAGAAGCTAATATACAGTGCTGGCTTCCTGCTTTCCTGGCCCTGCCAAATCTGATTTCACCTCTTTTGCTGTAGAGTCTTTCAGGGAGTGCAAAGAGTCAATGTTTTACACCACCAGCATATACCACGGTGTGAGATGATGGAAAATAAAGAGTCCTGAGCCAGAATTTAGTGTTCTTTATTGAAGATGTCTGTAGCTTTCCCCAGTCTCGTAATAATTCTCCATTTGGTTGCTGGTTTTCTCGTCATTTCTTCTGCCTTTGTTTTTTCAAAGGATCCTCTTTAAGCAAAATGGTGCACTTGAGACATATGGATTAAATCAGAGCGCTCTGCTCTTCCAGGAGAGCAAAACTGCCTACAAAATGTCTACAATTACTGAAGATTATGCCTCTGGATGGGTTTGCAATTAATGGTGAGATTTTTGTGCCAGAGTCCAGGCAATGCAGTCAGTCTAATCAAAGCCCAAACGTGATGTTTGGCCCCAGTTGGCAACGTCTCAGCCACAGCATCGTCTTACACAGGTGCCCAGGGACGTCATCTGGTTTTATCAGCATGTCTGTATCGAAGGAGGGGCAGGACCTGGTCCAGAATGAGAATTACAAAAGAGCTTGTAAAAGTTAGGCTGTGCTTCAGGTGGTTTCATTTCAACCCTAAACTGACACTATTTTATCTGACCTGTAACTGTCAGGTGCCAGCAAGGAAAGTGAGAGCTTGGGTGCAAACATCAGCTGAATTGTTTGCATACACTTTGCTGAAACTCTTGTTTTTCATTTAGATTTGCTGGGTAATTGGGGTTTAGCCATCTGGCCTTCAGTCAAGCTTGGTGACTGGGTCAGGGCTGCCTGTAATGATGGAGCCTTATTAGTCATGATTACAAAATACACATATTTAATGTTTCTAACTTTTTTTTTTAGTTTTGGGTTGCTGGGGTGCTTTGGTGGTTTTTTTTTGGTCAGTGGCAAATTTCATTTCATAAACTGTAAAAGAAATTGCATTGGCCTGTGTAGACAATTAGTGCAGTTTGCTGGTATCGAATGCCTCCAGGTCTCTGATAGCTTACAAAGCACTTTATTGTTCAAACGGGTCATAAAAGTGCTTTTATCGATGTTTAACAGTCATTCAGTCGGTCATTTATCTTTTAATATTGGCAAGTGAAACCTCAGCCCAGGAAGCTGCAGGGTCTTACAAGCGTCTTAGAGTCAGTCTAGAATTAAAGCCCAGTCCTACAGGAGGACCCTGCTCCAGTGGAAGGTGTCCCTACCCATGGCATGGGGTGGAAGGAGGTGAACTTTGAGGTTCTTTCCAACCCAGACCAGTCTGGGATTCCATGTCCCCACTCAGGTTTTGCCTCAGGACGGTGCTGTTGAGAGTCACCTTCGAGGCAATGGGTGTCTCAGCCCTCTATGGTCCTTATGCCCTCCTGACCTCACTTGGGGTGGTGACAGTGAAAAGCTGTGGTTGCCCAAAGCACTTCATATTCTCTGTGCCCATGGGAGGAGACAAAAGGATTCTGCATGGCAGGAGACGGGGAGACAGCAGAATCCCAGGAAGCCTGGCAGTGTGCAATAGCAGTGTGTGCTTGGCTGCCCACCCTGGCCTCGGTGCTGGGGGGGACTGTCTGTCTGGAAAGGGAATTTAGTCCTTTTGATGTCATTGTAAGAACTTCTTAATTGATGCTTCAATGCCGGTGTCTGTGAATGGGGGAAAACACGGAAACCAGAACAACTTCATGTTGAGAGTCTCTTCTCACAGTTTTGTTAGCAAAACATGGTAAATGCTGAGGATGTGGGGCACTTGGCAGTCCTGGAATTCCAGGATTAATGCTCACTGTGAGTGGTGGAGGACATGGGACCTCATCCCTGTCTGAGGGACCCGCTGACTTCCCTGCCTGCCCCTGGACCGTGGTCGCAATAGCTTTGATGTGCCACGACTCCAGCACTTACCAAAGGGGAAAATCAACTTTTTTTTTGGTTGTTATGGCTCAAAGAGACAGCTGGGAGCCTGATGGTTGCCTTACCAGGGGCTCCTGCAGACAAGTTGGTTTGGAGGAGTGTTTTCCATTTTGGAGGGGCACGGGCAAGGACACTGAGGGGAACTGGGAGGAACTGCCATGGGTAGGGCTGCGAAGCTCTGCCCTGCAGGGCCCTCCATCCCTGCTGTCTGGACCATGGCATGGAGGGGACTGGCAGGTTGTTACCCAACTTTCCCTGGCCTGGGGTACCTCCTGCAGAGTGGGGTAATCAGGTGAAACCGCTAATGAGGAAAACCGAGCGACCTCTGGAAAACAAAGCTCATCCTTCAAAGCAATTCCCATCCAGCACAGGGACCGAGGGGTCTGGGGAGCAGGGCTGTGTCTGGTTGTTCCTGACATTCACCTGGCAGAGCTCTGTATTTAAGTGCTGGCAGGCTCATTAGAGGTGATGAATGCTCTTGGGTGTAGGGTCATTACTCTTCCAGTTGATGGTTTCGTTTGGAGTTTGCTTCTCCCCCCCCTCTTGGACAGTGGGAGGAAGAAGGAGGGGGCTGTTTCTTCCATGGAAACTCTGAGGAGCAGAAGGCTGATTGCTGAGCCCAGACAGGGTGATGTAATGCTGGAAACCTGCTCCTCTCTGGTGACATCATGCCAAGGTTTGCAGTGCTGGTGTGGACAGGGGTGTCTGCAGGGAGAAGGACGAGGCTTCAGGAGCAGAAAAAGCACCACAAAGGGTCTTGGTGTGTCTTGGAAAGGCATTGAAAGGAGAGCAAATGGAAGTGTTTTGGGGAAGATGATTTCCCTCAGCTTGAGCACAGGGGAAAAGCCAAATACTTGTGCTCTTGGGGAGAAGTTTCCAGCTGAACTTCATTGGCAGCGTGGCTGTGCAACATGGAAAAGTGATTACTGAGAGCAGAGCATGACAGTGTGTCCCCAGCCCAAAGCGGGGCATGTTTCCCCTTCCCTGCTAATTTGGGAACCTCGTTCTGTGTGGGAAGTGACTTGCCAATTAGTCTTATTTGCATAAAAAGGGAATTTCTGGAATAGAAGACTTTGAATAGGAAAAAATCTTCTTCTATACATAAACAGCTTGGTTGATTTGCATTGTTGAAGTGAATTTATAAGAAACAAAGGCTCATTTGGGCCAAACTGATGGGAGTTTGAGGCAGAGGATGGTGAGCACCAAGCTCTGTCAGGCTGGTCAGGCAGGGAGATGGTTTGTCTCCTTGTTGACCTGGTGGTGCTCAAGATGATGTTTCTCTGAAATTTAGGTCTTTATTGCCATTGTTTGCAAGGTTTGCAGTCTGTCACTTCTCTGAGAAAAGGTTTTATTCACATAACCTCTCACTGCAGCAAGGACAGACCAAACCCAGCAGAGAAAAAGACCATCCAAACCTAGAAACCTCTTTCTTAGCTGACTTTGTGTTCAACCCATTCCCTCGTCACTTAGGTACGAACAAATGGAACGCATGTTCCTCACACATGGTGAGGTCTTTCTATTTCTTTTCTTTATTTTAATTTTTTTTAGAATTTTTTTTTGAGGCAGTCTGGGCTGCCTGCCAAAAACCCAAAGGAAAATCCTAACCCACTCCAGACATCCCCAGCGTGCAGGTGTACTTCTAGCTTGGACAGGGCCGAGCGGGATCGAATGTATATGTTCACAATAAATACATCACCCTGGGGATGGGAGCTGGAAGAGGGTATTCCTAATGAGTTGTGCAGAAGATTGGATGGGACTGGTGTGTTTGTGGGGTTGTGTGTTCTCTATTCCCCGCAAGAACACGGAAAAAAGTCTCTAACCGTGGGCTCCTTGCTCTCCACACGTAGCCACGCACTGGCTGGGGCTCAGGAGGTCAGGCCTGCTTGAACAAACAGTGCCTTGGCCACTGAAGGGAAATGTGTGGGGAGATGAGAGAATTGGTGGTGAATATTACTTTTGTGCACTGCTCTCTGCTCTGGAATGTCTGCAAACATAGCGAGGTTTTCCTGAGGCTTTGATGCCTTGCATAAGCAAATTTATCTGCAAGTTGTGTTTACCCTCTGCCAGCCTTGCTGCTCAGAACAGTGAAATCTGAGCTGAGATGCTCGGCTACCTCTGGCTGCATCCAGTCTTATTCCTTAATGGATACCCACCTTTTTGGGCTGAACTGCACATCTGCTCTTCAGGCTGTAAGGTATTCAAACCCAGCTCCCTTTCTTGGGATGAAAAATTTGGGCAGTGCCCACTTAGCCTTTTTTTTTTTATGGAACTACATGGATTTTGTGCTGAAAGAATCACAGAATATCCTGAATTGGAAGGGGACTCACCAAGGACCCTCAAAGTTCAACTCTAAGGCAGGATTATTTTTGAATGCTGAATTTGAGATGGCAGATGTTGCATGGAGATTCTCTTGCAGGAAATAAATTAAACCCATATAATTTTTCATGGACAATTAGAAAACTATTAAAACATAATTGAAAAAATACTTTAGGGTGAAAAGGCAAGAGGTTTGTGAACATCATCAAAGGACACATTCTATCTTCCTGGAGGAGGAGGGAGAAAGATGTATGGACCAGAGGTGTTGCACACTGGCTCAGCTTTCCATTTTCAGCTCTTTCCTGAAGCAGCCAAATTTCCAGCAATGGTGGGAATTAGCAATAGGAACCTGCACAAAAGCTCCTTCTCGGGTGGTCCCAGCAGATGTGTCCCCCTTGGTGTTCCATGGCTGGGTGATTGTCGCCAGCCAAATGCAGGAAAATACTTTTCCAACCAAAATTTGGTGTTAAGTTAAATTCTGAGTGTGTCAGCAGATATCCCCACGCCTAAGCATGTAATCCCACTTATATCCTGGGATAACTTTGGCAGCCAGGTCTATTTTCTCCCCCATTCCCTTTAATCCACAAAACCTGGATTCTGTATTCACCTCCTGGGGCAGAAAACATTCCAAGTCCTGATTAGAAGCCTCTGTGCACACAAACCCCTTGATCCTGAGCCACCTCGGTGTGGAGGGCTGAGGAGGAAACCTCAGGGTGGACCTTGGGGTTGTAGGGTCGGGGGTGGAAATCCTGTCTGTGGGGCCGAGAAAGCGGCTGCTCCACTTCCACATTAATGGGCTATGAAAAGAAAAATGGAGTAAAAGCAAGTTTTTCTTTAGGCAGCTCGGGGCTCAGAAGGGCTCCGGCTGCCGTGGGATGGGAGCAGGAAGCCCCTGATGTGCTGGTGTAGAAGCAAAGAGCCACCCTTTGGCGATGGAAGTGAGCCCAGACCGAGGGAGGCTGAGGAGTTCCAACAGGACCTGGGGGCTCTGGAGCTGTCTGGTGGCTCATACGGGAGTTTGGGAAGTGTTTAGGGAGTAAGAAAGGGGAGAGAGTGGGAGAACCATGGTGGGAGGCAGCATGAAGCTACCCCTGGTTGGCTCCTCCTGCCCTGTAGTAGTGGTGTGAGTTGTCTGGTAGAGCTGAAATGCATCTGCTGTTTGCCATGATGGTCATGGCAAGAAGTTTGATGGAGATCTGAGGTCCCCAGCACAGGAAGGGCATTGACATATTGGAAGGAGTCCAGAGGAGGCCACCAAGATGAGCAGAGTGATGGAGCACCTCTCCTGTGAGGAAAGACTGAGAGAATTGGGATTGTCCAGCCTGGAGAAGAGAAGGTTTCAGGGTGATCTCATTGGGGCCTCCCAGTACCTCAAGGAAGCCAACAAGAAAGATGGAGAGACTATTTACAAGGGCCTGGAGAGACAGGACAAGAGAGAATGGCTTTAAACTGACAGAGCAGGCTTAGATTGGGTATTAGGAAGAAATTCTCCCCTGTGAGGGTGGGCAGGCCCTGGCACAGGTTGCCTGCAGCAAAGACTGCCCCATCCCTGGAGGTGTCCAAGGACAGGTTGGACAGAGCTTGGAGTAACCTGGGACAGTGGGAGATGTCCCTGTCCATGACAGGGGGATGGAATGAAGTTATCTTTCAAGTCCCTTCCAACCAAGCCATTCTACAATCTAAGGCTGGATTTCTTTCCTGTCCCCTCCTTCGCTGGACAAGGACCAGCTGCCCCTCAAGTCTCTCTTGTTCACCACCTTCCTCAGACCCTCTCCTTTGCCTTGCATCCCCCACCTCCCGTGTAGCCAGAGGTGGGAAGGAAGCCTGGGGTTGACTCTCTGTGTCCCCAACACCTCCCAGTTGGGCACTGGGACCCTGTCCACACAGGGCTGGGTGTAAGAACTGAGCGACTGCCCCTCTTGGGCTCAGCACAGCCCCAGCAGCCACTCAAGCCAAGGGCTTTGCTTTACTACATATTTTCCCCTGTGAGAGAGTCCCCCTCGCAATCCGCCGGCGGATCCGTCTCCACGTGGGCGGCACAGCCAGCAGGAGCTGATCTGGTTCCTAATTTTCCATGTGTGAAAGAGGAAATAAATCAATATGAAACCAGAGCCGGGAACCGGCGTCGCTCGGCACGGAGGGGGAAGACCCAGAGGAGCGACGGTGTGATGGGCTGGCCCACAGCTTGTGATGGGGGAGAATGGGGCTTTTAAACCATCCCTCGTGGTTCACACATATGTCATTGAAAAATAACCCCCGTAGGAAAAAGCCGGCCCTTCAGCTCGGTTATTAACAGATTATTTGATTTGGAGGGAGAGGGGAAACTTGGAACAGCGAGGATGGGCCCTTGGGAAGGAGGTGACAGCAGGAGGTGAGGCTGGATGGAGAGAAAGGCAGCACTAAATGGAATGGTAAAGAAAATAGGGAATTTGAGAATGTGGTCAGGTCTGTGTGACCACAAAATGAAAAGTGAAGGCTGGGCAGCCTTTGGCAGCCTTGCAGCCTCTAATTTGGGATTACGTGGAGTTTTCAGAGACTGCATATTCCCTTCCAGGCTGCGTCTCCTCTCCAAGGAAAACTACAATTTCCTCGTTTCCTATGGAAAAGGTAGCCTGGATAACAGGGCACTGCCCAGAGCTGCTCCCTGGACTGTGGAAGGGGGACAGGCTGTGAGGATGACCCTCAGGAGGTGACAACTGGGACCTGGAGAGTGGTGGCACTGGCTGGGGACAGCCAGGCTATCCTGGGCTACCTGGTGCTCAGAGAGCAGAGGAGGACAAGGGGAAATGTGGTCTTGGGTTTCTTCCAGGGATTCCTAATGAATGCAGTGAGGAAAATGGGGAAAATACGTTTTTTGAGCGTGTCCTATGGAGCGCAGGGTATTGAGCGTGAGCTGCAGAAAGGCAGCGTTATTCGGAATACACGGGAGGCAGAATGAGGGGATTATTTCAAAACTGCTTATGGGTTCATCTTCTCACTCTCTCAGCGTTATTAACTGCTAGTTAAAGGGCTGGCAGAGCAGGACAGACAATGACATCCATTCATATTGTCCCATTCATTTCTCAGAGGCCTGGGCTGGGCTTTTGTGGGATTTTTCTTTTCCTTTTTTTTGTATTTCCATGCTGGACACTGAAGGTCAGGCTGACCCCATCCTCCCTTTATGTAAATGCCTCCCACAGTG
Source organism: Grallaria varia (assembly GCA_013396735.1). NCBI lineage: Eukaryota > Metazoa > Chordata > Aves > Passeriformes > Formicariidae > Grallaria > Grallaria varia. The sequence goes on along the minus strand of VWZG01012370.1, from coordinate 768,654 downwards.
TGCGAGCCGTGAGGTAATGCAGCTTTCCAGAGGGTCTGAATGCGTTTCGTGGGATGCTGTCCATGGGTCTTGCTGGCACACAGGACGCTCGGGATGGCTCTCAGGGACAGCACCACCATGTCACGTTGTCCCATTTCTTTGTCCTTGCAGGGAAATTTCTCTTCTTGACTGTCTAAATTGCAAAATCCCATTTCCAGGTGCCTCCCGAGTCACCCTGCTTAAGCATATCCAGGGAAACCAACTTTCTGAGCAAATATAAAGAGGTTTTTTTTTGGTGAATAGTCTAATTTGCCACTTGTGAGGTTTCAGGAGCGTAATCTGACTTGATGCTTCAATTAGGGAACAAACCCACACCGTGTGAATGTACCTGAGCCAAATCAGCTCCTATTGGAAAACAATTGGGAAGAACTGCTGGGAAAACTGCTGCTGTGGGGTTATTCACACTGGTGGTTTTGTGAAGGCTTTGGAATAGAGAATTACTGAGAGAAAGGGCAAAAAGAAGGCCAAGTTTGAATTCCGGAGAGATATCGGAGGGGTAGATTTGGTGTTTTGAGTAATCTCTTGCTCTGCAGTCCCTCTCAAGGGGTGGTATTAATATTGCAAACAGATGGTGGGTGCCTGGATTAAAAAATACCTGGGAACTCAGTGGTAAAAGTTCTGAGCAGATTTTAAAGCATTCCTTTCAAAGTTATCCTACAGATTTCCACTGAGCGTTTACAATCCAGAGGGGGAGGAAAAGCCCAGCTGTTTAGTGACCACTCCATAAAGGTTGTCTTTGGGCTACGTGTAAAAACAGTGACAACACAGCACATGGTGATTGTGGAGCCTCTATTCTTAGGGCTCAAGGATGTAATTTTGTGTGGAGCATGACATAAATGCAGATTTTGAGCTACCAAATGAGAAGTTTGAAGGCAGAAATCACAGAGTGACAGGCTGCTGTGTGGTCACGGAGAAAAAAATAACTCCAAGGGTTTGATCCTGGGGCGTTTGGAGAGCCAGGAACAATTACAAGTGTGTTGAGCAGATGGATGAGCTGCTGCCTTTGGGTACAGGCTCGTCTGAGGTTGCCTGGCTGGCACTGCCAGTCTGTGCAAGGCCAGCATCTGGTGACAGGTATCAACAAACCCTTGGGCTCTGCTTTTCCCATGAAATTCCTTTGGGAACTCTTTGCTGAGACCTTGGAGCTGTTTTTCTTCTGAATTCTTCTTGGGTCTGGAAAATTGAGGAGGGGCGGGTGTTTTCCATGTATAGGCATCGATGCAAGAAAACCTGCTTATTTTGTGGTGTTTCAGCTCATCTTTTTCCAGTCACTGCGGAAACTGGGAATCTCAGAGATGCTTTGAGATTAGTCAGGTTTAGGTTCCTTCTAATTTGTGTCTCGTGGTTGCTTAAACTTATGGTAGGAACATTAAAGAGATGAGTTCTGTGCATGCCTGTATCTGGTGAGATGTGAACTCGCTGCAGAGCCTCCCCAGACAATGTACTTGGATGATGGATTTTACTGAGCTGTCTGTTTCCATGACATTTATAGCAGTTTAATTATCTTGAGGCTTTTTCCTCTGTCAAAAGTGATTGAAATCAGGTATCAGATTCAGGAGTTATTGAGATAGACGGACACACCTGTGGCTGCACAAAGAGATCACACAGGGCTTGTTTTTGGGGGGAACCAGCCCAAAAAAAATGCATTGCTGTCCTAATGAATTCATTAGAGGAGAATGCTTCCTCATGTGTTAGCTTAAACCTTCACATTAAATAACTGAGTGTGCTTTCTGGTATCCATGAGGTCAATATTTAGGTACTAGCAGTTGTAATCACAGAGTTGTAAACCCAGAAGGGCGAGTTGTTCCTTTGGTGAAGGTGTTTTTCCTCTAGCACATCCTACAACTCCAAATATTTCCTCAGAGTAGGATCCTTGAAGGGAGAGATCCAGTTCCTTGTGCTGGCAAAAAAAATGCAAGAACTGGTCCTGAGTGGAGGGCACAGTTAAGGTCCCACACAGGAGCATCCACAGAGCAGGTTTGCTGAGGACCTACACCAGGTCTGACCTTAACATCTCACACGTTCCCTGGGAGCTGGTGTGAGTGTGCCAAGTCCTCCTGCCAAGCTGGCCCTGCGTGCAGAGTCTCAACCTGCTTTTCTCTCATTCCAGCTCTTCTCAGAATTGAGTTTCCTATTTTTCAGTCAGAACTGGAGAGGGGAAAAGAAAGTCAGACTATTTACCATGTTCATGGGAGTTTTGGAGCAGCCAAAGTAAATTGAGTCACCTTGGAAGGGTTCTCTGCAGTCAGGTTTTTTACCTTTTTCTTTTATAATTTCCCCTTGAAATAGAAGGGGCACCTTTGCCCAGACAGCAACTCAAAAATAAGCCAGCAGAGGAGTTATTTCTTCCAGTCAAGCCTGGTTGGTAGCATGTCCTAGATAGATCCATAGGAAGGTTTTCATCCCATGGCTATGAGAACTTCTGGTGACTCAGTCCCAGCAAGCCAAGGGAGTCCAGCTCCTGTCCTATTTCTTGTTCTTGGGGAGGAAGCAATTCTTCATAGAATCATAAAATAGTTTGGGTCGGAAGGGACCTTAATGACCATCTTGGTCCATCCCACTGCCACAGACAGGGACAGTTCCCTCTAGACCAGGTTGCTCCAAGCCCTGTCCAACCTGGCCAACAATTTTTCATCCTCCAGCCCCGAGGTCCTTTGACATCTATAAGGCTTATCAGCAAGCAGGGGACATGCAGGCATGGACAGCTGCATATATGTATGTGTACATATATTAAATATCTCTTACGGGTAACCTACCATGCAGCTGCTGCTTTAGAGAGAAAATATTTACTCCAGTGCGATGAAATCTGAACTAAAAGTCACGCAGTTTAATAAAAGCATGTGGTTCAGATTCCTTTTCTTCACATATGTTTCTAATCTGCTGAGGGACTTCAGACCATCTGCTCAGAACACACAATTAAAAGTTTAAAAATGCTCATTTTGCAAATATAAAGACTTGCTTTACAATAGGCAAAAGAAATTTGAGAGGAATGTTCTCTCTTTATTGGGGTGGAGAGAGGTGGGACTGTCAGGGGGTTCTTCTTTTCTTTTTCTCTTTTCTTTTTATCTTTTCTTTTTTTCTTCCTCTAAAAACCTGAACCCTACTATTATTTTTCCACTCTTTTCAAAATAGCTGCAGAAACCTCTCATATTATTTTTGCCTGTGTTACTACAGTGTTTGGCCAGGCTGTGGAGAGGGAGCGAATATAAAGCAGCCTTTTGTCACACCAGTCTGTGCTGCCCCTCTCCCAGTCTGTCTGTCCTTCCAGGCTGGGGCCGCAGAGCAGGGGAAGCCATTCAGTCCCATCCTGCTTTTCATGACCATGACTGATTGTTTTACACCCAAAAAAATCCTAGTAGATAGATTGCGGTTTGTTTAACAGACATAAATATATAAATTAGCCAGCAGAATGTCTGAGCATGACGGTTGTTGATTTAAGGATATCTGTCTCTGGGTGTTTTTAGCAGGTCTTTGTATTTGCTTTATTTTTCTAAGGCACCTTGGCTGCCTTTTGCCTTTCCTGCAGTCCCTCCTTGTTGGCTGCTTTGACCTGGACATACCTCTCTGTCCTGTAGAGGACTTTATGGTGTTTGTGCTCACCCAACAGAGGAGGAAGGCACACAGATTCATGGATGGCAGTGCTTCTGAGAGGGACCTGGCTGGGCAGGGAGCTTCAAGGGGAAGGGAAAATCAAAGCTTGCAAATATTTTGTTCCAAAGGGCTCCAGTGTGTGATGATGATGATGATGCCACCATGCTCAGGGTGGCTGATGTCAGGCTGCCTGCAGGGAGCTGGGACGATAAAGAGAAGCTGAGGAGTCATTTCTGCTCTGGGTGGGTCCAGCTGCAGCAGCTATTCCGAGCCCTTGCCTGCCCTGCAGCAGAGCACACAGCCCATGTCTGGGGCTTTGCAGCACCAGACATGAGTCAAGGGAAAGCTGGACACATCCCGGAGTACGTGGGTGGGAGGGACACTGCCTGACCCGGGATGCTCCTCCTGGTAAAGACAGGAGACTTGAGCTATAGGCCAGTTTTTCCTGGTTTCTTTTTCCCCCCCTTAGCATAAATATTCCCATTTTCTGGAGAAAATGCCCCTTGGCACCAGCAGCCGTGGCTCTTGTGCAGCCTGGCAGTGCCCCATCCGTGCCAGGGTGGAACGGCTGAATGGGGCAGACCTGCTGAGGGACCTGTGCCCTTCCCACAGTGCCTTTTCCACCTTGGAAACAAAACCCCTGGGGAAATGCATTGCTGAGATGGCCTTGCAGTAAATGCTTTGTAGGTTTGATGCTTTCTGTGCTCCTGCCAACACCACCTGGTTTCTGAGCTGCCTCTGTCTGTTTTTCTCTCTGCCCCTGAAGTTGCTGGTTCTTAATTAAATGCCAGGTTGCTCATTTGCCTTAGCTGGGTTTTTCCACTCATTTGGTGGGTTTTGGGAACAAAAGCTGTCCTCCAAGGTATGGGCACTGACATTTAGATAGGAAAGATGGATTGCCCACTGGAAGCAAAGCTCATTTAAGGGTCATGGTGGGAGACACAGGGTAACCTTCTGTGTGATGTGCGTGTGGTGCTTCATCCCAGCACTGCAGCCCCCTCAGTCAGGCAGGGTCAAGGTTGAGTAAGGTGAAATACGATTGTCTCAAAGCATAAAGCAGCCCCAGAGCTTTTGGGGATCTTTAAACTGGTGATTAGATGTGTCTCCTGAAAGAATGGAGGCTTCAATTAGGCGAAGTGCCTGGGGATGAATCAGTGTTGGCAGTGAAGGGATGGGGAGGATGTGTGGGGAGTCTGGAGCTTGGCTTGGGCCCTTGCCCCATCATTAAATGTCCATTTGAGCTTGGTCAGGGCTTTTGCAGCTTGTCTCTGTTCTGTTCTCTTCAGAGCATTGCTGGTCCCTGCATGAGAAGCTCCCGGGGAAGGACATGATGGTTAAGGGGAGCAGGGTGGTAGAGGGCTGAGGAAAGGGTGGCTTTAGAGAGGTGGTTCCAGGGCACTGGAGAGAGCAAAGGGGCTCTGGGCTGTCAGGATTTCGTGACCATCCCAGGGAAAGCAGCAGGAAGAAGTCAACCGTGATTAATGGGTTTGACAAACTCAGCCATTCGGAAAGGCAAGAAAAATCTTTCACCACTGAGAATGGAAAGCTGGAATAGTGGATCCCGTAAAACACTGCCGTGTAAATAATCCATACTGCTGGTGCATACTGTGTATGTTGTCTTTGGGATTTAGCTCTGTGTTCACAAACAAAGGACTTTGGCATAAGCTCCAGAGAGCCCAGAGGGTGCTGCGGGTTGTGCCGGTGGCTGCGGCCGCTGCTGGGGAATGTTTGCATTAGGGCAAGGGGTTATTTACACGGGGCAGTTATCAGGGCTGGGTGGGAAGCAGCCACCTGGAAATAAACCTCCTTGCAGCCTCTCCTGCTCTGCTAATGACTCGAGTCCTTGACTGGTATTTGGGTGTTGGTAGAGCGACAGCTTCTTCAGGAGAGCTTTCCAGAATTAGCAGAGCCATCTGGCTTTTGTCCCCCTCTCAGGGAACTGCCTGTCCTTCCCTTCCAATAAGGAGTCCTTGCTAAACTGCTCCACAGTTGTGTTGTGATATCACAGGGGCAGACCCAAAGGGTGCTGTTGTGGTCTCTGCAAGCGTGTACAAAATGCAGCCCTTTGCCCCAAAAAGCCTCTTAATTTTAAGAAATGGGCTGCTGACTCGAGGACCCAGGAGTTATGGATGGAGGAAGCAGGACGTGGTGTTGCCCAGCTATGTTTCCATCTGTTGGAGCAGGGCTGGGTGTAGGGGACAGCTTGGAGAAGAGAGTATGAGGATTCAGGGAAGAGGAGAGGAACAGCACTTCCATGCCCCGCTCCTTCAAATCCAGCAGCTGGAAGTAGCAATGATTTAATGGATCCTCATGTGATAGGAAATTGGGTTCCTCCCTGGGATTGTAAAATAAAAAAGGTTGAACAATTACTAGGGAGGTTAATTACCATTGAGCCAAAGGGCTTATTTTCTTCTTGTTGCTGTGGTCAGGGAAAAAGGCTTGTAGGCTGTCCAGATAATGACTGTGTGTTTGCAGGTTTGATATGAGAAATGCTCACTGCTGATCTGGGGGTGGGATGCAGAACTGGGCTGATGTGTCGTGATAGGGGATTTCTTGGGGTCCCCAGATGGAGGTGCCATGAGAAAGAGAAACTGTTATCAGCCCTGGAGAGTGTTTCCTTGAAGCCATATTTAGTTCTAGTAAAACTTCTATCCCTATTCTGCTTCATTAAACCTGTTTTCGATACAGAAGGCTCAGAAGATGCTCCTCTCTGAGTGCCAAAAGCCAGCAGGAGCCCTTCTTGTGGTAACTGGAGCCCAAGAGGGGAAATAGCAGAGGCCTCACAGCAAAGCCCCTCTGCAGGATGGGGACACAAACATCCAGTTGGATTTATCCAAACCACCAAGTATTTGTAGCTGACTCATGACTGCATGTGAGTCAAGCCTTTTTTTTTTTGTGTGTGTGTTATTTAGCCAGACTTTGAACAATTGCCTTCCCTTTTCATACTGTCAAAAGCTCACTGCTGTTTGTGGCTGGCCACTGCAATGGGCTCAGGATGCAGATACAGGGCCGGGTGGGCACGAAGAGGCTTCGTTTGCCCCTGTTGCTGCAGTTTGGGTTCCTTTTCTGGAGCAGCTGTTTTGAGGAGGGATTCTTGGATGGTGCCAATGCAGCAAAGGACGCAGAGATGCTCTGAGCGCTTCAAGTACCTCTGACTTTTGGGGTCTCACTATGACAGAACCAGGAGCACGGTGAGTCCTGGGTCCCCTCTTCCTTTCCTTCTTCACTAATGTCCCCAGCACCACTCTGGCCCCAAGCTGCTTGGAGCCCCAGAGCAGGGCAGCTGCTGGGTCCCCGAGCATCCCTGGGCAAGTGCCGATGACAGATTTTATCAAGTGGAACATCTGAGGGCTGGCAGGCTGTCTCTGAGAAGGGATTAGGCTTTTTTGGAAGCTCTCTGAGCTTCCACTTCATCACAGAGCTGCGTTGAACCTCTGCCACTCTTCAGCCTGGGTTTGGGTTTATGGAACCACTGAGTTTGTCATAATGTAACTCAGCAATATCTCAGTTACTTCCAATAATTTTGAAGGGGTTTTTAATGATGCAATTGTACATCCCAGGCCTGTGATTATCCAATTTTAATGCAGGAGTTTAAAAAAAGCACTTCAAGCTGTCTTTATTCTTAGGCTCTCTCTCAGACTTTAGGGTAATGCACTAAACCAACAGTCCAGTTAATTATCAGTGCATTGCAGTGAGAGTCCTGAAGAATCCCAGTATTTATGGAGCTGCTGCCAATGCCAGATGAAGTCACTCCGATTATCCTCGCCAGCTGTTTCTTTTTTTCTGTTGAACCACAACGATTTCTCCAAGTTCCTGAAGTTGATGTCATTGGAAGTGATGTGACACTTTTTGCACGCATATAGAATAAGTGTTAAAAAATGGTCCAGAAAGAGCTTTTCCAGTCTTGTCTGGGAGCTGACTGGGGAGTTGAATTAAACTGGCTTGATGGAACTTAATCCATAAAGCAAATGAGTCATCAGGCATAAATGGCTTTACCATAAATGTCAGACAGATTCTTACTGGTCCTGACAGTCAGCACTCACATCTGTTTGGTGGAGCAAATAAAAGCCCTGCAATTCACAATCGTTTTCATAAATGGGCTGTCCTACTCTTTCTCTTCATGAGAAGCTCTAGGAATGAAGGTCAAAATGTGATTTATTCCCCTTTTTTAAAAACTAGCTCTTCTAATGGATGAAATAGTAGCTATTTTCAGCCAAAAAAGAAAAGTGATCATTTTATTCTCCGCTTGAAATTTTTTTGTTGAACCAGCAAAGCGTAGCTGTGGTTTGTACACAGGTCCAGGGGCTGGTGGGGACGATGAGGCTTTGTGTGACCCCATTGCTGCAGCTCGGCTTCTTTTCTGGAGCAGCTGAGTTTAAACAAGGGACTTCGGGATTATGCTCTGAGCACTTACCCTACCTCTGACTTTTGGGGTCTCGCTGAGGAGGGGAGCACAAGCACCACCGTACGTTGCCTTTGCGTGCTACAAACTACCCCAGTTACTGGAGGACTTTCTTGAGCCTTCATGAGCCGTGAGAGAACTTTACCCACTGCCTTGCGTGGGTGGCTGAGGCGGAGGACGCTGTGCAGGTGACTTCTCCTTCAAAGCAACACCACAGCGTGACCGACTTGCTGCCTGACTTAGATCCCTCTTTCCTCGAAAATGAGTCTTTGAACTATTTGGCTGGTAAAGTCTTTAAGTGGCTTTATTGGCGCAACTGTAAGGTCTGTCTCTCACAAAGGCTCCATGGAAAACCCGTGTGAATTAATGGCATCTTCGTTATCGCTCTTGCTGCAGAAAGCAGATGGGAAGGGGAGAGGCTTTGGCTGGTTTGTGTAACCATAACAGGGAAACAAATAGACACTTGAGTGAGGAAGGGGAGCGGGGCTGGCTGCCCCTTTGTCAGCCCAGCCTGGGGCAGCGATCTCCTGGTGAAATTTATTAGCGACAGCACACTTGAGAGGACACAAAAGGCTCGCGAACCTCCCAGCGCGGCTCGCTCCATTTAAAGTCGGCTTTTTAAATCAAAGAAATGGGGCTCTTGACAGCACAGCTCTGTGCATCTTTTGTGAAGTTCAGATAGTGGGCCTTTTTATTACAGGCTAAATTAGCCCATTTTATTGTTTTGCACCGAGGGATGAGGTCAATTGACTGGGAATCTTGCTAACAAGGTTTTTACTCCTGTCTGCTTTTTACAAGTGTTAACACGGGGTATCCACCAGTGCTGTGCACTTGCTGTTAATGAAACAAAGATGAATGGTCTGGCGACCCCCTGAGCTGTCCTCCTTCCCCCACCACTGAGCTGCTCAGCCCATGTCACCGTGCCGGAGCTCGGATGCTCCCTGGGGCTCTCTCATTCCCCCAAAATCGGGTGCTTTGGTTTTCCTTGATTTTCATGCTGCTGCTGGAACAAGAAGAAAAGGATGAACTTTGAGGGCAGGGTGATTGATTGGGTTTGAAAAGGAAATGGGAAAAGAGTGGGCACGTTGGAATGATGCTTGTGAAGCGTGGTGAGCTCTGAAGGAACTGTCTGATGTGGCTCATGCTTTTTCCTGGCACTCTCCGCATACCAAATTTATTCAGTTACGCACTGATTCTCTCAGGTTCTTGACCCAAAAAGAGCAGGAAGCTTCCCCTCTTCATCCTCCGCTGCTCATTCATCAGCAACTGCTGGACCAGCAGTGTCCTTTGTTGTGTTGAGTGAGCTTGGAGTGTCTTCCATGGCCCCATGACTCGAGCCTCTGGCACTTGCAGGCGTTTTTCTCCCCATGTACTCAAAGGCACTGCCAATGCCTTGGGCCATCAGAGCCAGAGGATGCTCAGCTCCTGCAGGGAATCAAGCCAGGATTTCTCCCCAGGGACTTCCCAGGAGCTGCCATCAGCTGAGACTAAAAGCAAACTCAGCTTTAGCAAATTCTCTTCTGCTTAACCTTTTGCACCGTGTTTAGCCAAGATGCCTTTCTTTGCTTTATCTGTTCCGTGAGGAAACACAGTTACAGTCCTGGTCACTCATATGATGCAGACTATCAGCTCTCCTTGAGGTGTAAATCCAACCTTATCAGGAAGAAAAAGCTTTTTCAGCCTTCCTTGCCTCTTGCAGACAAGTACCAGGTCTCCTTTGTGGCTGGTTTATTTCAGCTTATCCCAACAATGCCAGACACTTCCCATCATCCTATGGAAAATGGGGAGCTTTAACCACCTGAGTGAGGGAAGGGCATGAATGGCTTGACTCAGGTGTCACTGAGAGGTGACTGAGGTTCCAAGTGCAGAAACAGCAGCTGGAAGGGTCGTCACATCATCCACTTGAAACACAAATCCTTGGCCAGGTTGGGCATCTCCCACTGGAGACAGATCCAAAGGAACAGCTCTGCACTGCCCTTGAGGACAGGGGTGGTGATATTTGGGGTGAGGAATGCTGTGACACCCCCAGCTCCCTCCAGTCCCTGCTCAGGGCTGGGCGATGCCCTGTAGGTCACACCATGGCCCAGTTCCCCATTTGAGTCCCATTGGCAGGTGGTGGCCAGGGCTGGTTGGAAACGAGAAATGTTCTACAAGACACAAACCTGGCATTTTCTGTTTTCCCAATACTCTGATTCCATTTTTGGTAGTTACACTGAAAAAGAAAAAGCCAGAACAGTAATGACAGAGCTGCACTATGAATTCAATTTAAAAAAAAAAAAAAAGGAAGGAAAGATTATTTCTCTTTCACATAATGGAAAATTGAAAACTTCTTTGCAGACATTTCTGTTAATTTTGTAAAGGTTATTCACTGGAAACAATGACTAATAAGCTTAAACCAATGCTCAGTTTTAGGGCAACTTGTGTAGTATTTGAGAGGTGCCCAGATGTTACGGTGAATCATTGCAGAGATGGATGGGAAAGCCTGGGATTTGAGGGGGGAAGCTCCACACAGCCCAAGCTGCTCCTTCCCCTCAGAGCCAGGCAGGACGTGGCCAGGTCCACGTGGTCCTTGCAACCTTTTTTCCCCAGTGGATCTCTGCCAAAAATGGGAACAGCACCTTTTTTTAGTGAAGTCAGTGGTCTGTGTCCCCTGGGAGGCTGAGATTCCCACGGACCCCAAAACACCTGGTGGCTGGACCACGCAGAGCTTGTGTGTACCAGGGCAGATTTGGCCCATAATTTCAAAAATATCCTTTGGTTTTCCATGGGGATGTTTGCCATTCTGGCCAGGCCCCATTTGGAGCTTCTGGTTCCTATTGCCCAAATCATCCTCCCAGTTTTGCTGTAACATTCCTGCTTTTCCCCCTGGTGCTTTAGCCATGTTTTTCTATTATTAAGATTCCGCCGCCCCCTAATTAAAACATCAGCTCTAGCCATCCAAGTAGTAAAGTCTTATGTAACTGCCTGCTGACTAAACTGGGTTTTGACATTACAGTCAAGCAGCCTGGTGGTTTTTAGGAAACTAAAGAGCAGTTTCTGCTCTGACCTTGGGGCTTCGTTTGCTCTGCGCAAGCGCCCCATTAACCAGCCTCGGTGCCTAATGAGCTTCCTCTGCACCTGGGTTTTAATAAGCCACTGCAGCTCCCCCCCCTTCTTGGCTCTTTTCTGAGATTATCAGATGCATTTCTAATCTCTTTCTGTGTCTGCCGTGCTGTTGCAGGTGGAAAATCAAGGTGAGGCAAGACATGTGTGGGGGGGGGTGATGTCTTTTGTGAGACCAGCTGGTGGGATGGGAGAAGTTTTGATGCAAATAAACTTTTTGGACTGGACAGGGCAAATTTGAAGCCCTGCAGAGCTGCACAGGACCAGGTGGAAAGGACTTGTTTTATTGTCTCCAGGACACAGCTGATTGGGGTTGTGTGGAGTCCTTTTCTCTTATTTTTGTCTCATGCACATTGCCCAGACCATTGGTGCTGTTGTAGTGTTGGCGTGGGGGTGACCCCTCTGCAGATGTGGTTATCTTTTTGGGAAGTGCATTTGGGACTGGGGGTGAGGCACAGCAGTTTCACTCCTCGTGCAGCAGCCTGAGATAAGTGACTTCTCAACCCAGCCCTGGACACGGAGGGTTTTCTCCTGGCTCATCTTAGGGGATGTGCCCGTGTCAGGGAGGGTGGCCCTGCCAAGTGTTTTGCTTTTGATTTCTCCATGTTATTTATGCCCCAGACTGAAGCCTCGAGCAGGTGGCTCCATGTGCACCATCCATTCCCTGACCCTCTGTCGTCCCTTCCCTGCAGGGTGACATCCAGCAGCTCCTGATCGTGGCAGACCCCCGGGCAGCCCTGGATTACTGTGAACACTACAGCCCCGACTGTGACACCGCCATCCCCGACTCCCCCCAGTCCCAGGACCCCAACCAGGATGAATATGTAAGTGTCTCGCAGTTCTGGGGATGTTTCTGGGCAGCTTCCATGTTGTGGTCACAAAGACACTTGGTTTCTTCCTCAAGCTCAACTTCCCTCACCTCTAACATCCAAGACAGAGCTTGTTTTTAGGATTTGCAGGTTCTGGTCTTGGCTCTTGCCTTGGGGAGTTTCCCTTCCTTCTGTGCTCCTCCCATTTCCAGAGACTGCAATGAACATTCACTTGGAGCTCAAAAACTTGCAGGAGAGACGACGTGAGCTGAGTGTGAAACACTGACCTTCCCTGGCAGGTCGAGTCCTGTCCAGAACAGGCACCTGTGTCTAAATTTCAAGTTATACTGTTGAACTTGTAAAAGGATTAAACAGTTCTTTTCCATTATTCTTGGAAACAACAGGTGTCGAAGGAGGAGAAACCATTTCTGCCCATGCATTTGACATTTGAGTTTCATTTTGGCAGAAATGCTCCTGATTCATCCCTATAAGCTGCCGTGCTCAATAGTTTACTATGAAGAATTAGCCTCAGGTCTTTTCTTTAAAAAAAAAAGAAAAGAAAACAAAAAAACCTGGGGAAGGATACATTTTAATTTTTGCTGCCCAATTAGAAATGTCTGGGTGTGGCTGATTTCCAGAAGAGCGTCACCTGAATTTTGACCTTGTTTTAGGAGGATGTCTGGCATCCTCAGCCACTTCTCCACAACTCTCTTGGTCTCATTTGTGTTGAGTTGGTCTCAGACCTGCAGGTTCCCGCAGAATCCCCATGAAACTGTAATACCCTCAGCCCTCTTAGTTTATCTTTGGGATTGAATAAATCCTGCACCTAAGCAGGGCTTTGGGGAGCAGCGAAATGCTGATGGTTAGGCACAGCCACCCAGCCCAGGGAAGTGCTGTAACTGCTCCACCAGCACTCCTGGAGAAACGATAAATAAGAAAAATAAAACAGACTTTGGTATGGGCGAAATATGTGGTAGTAGGGAAATAAAACTCTCTTTTTGGAGCCAGCAGTTCAACAAGAGCTGGCTTGTCCTAGGGTTCTGTTGCTCCGTGTAAGAATAACTCTTCCACGCGCCGCCGTCGGCTGCCAACGAGAGCGATGGGCTGGCGAAGAGATTTGCCATGCCCGGCTGTAACCAGCTGGTTTGTTTGGATTTCATCTTGAAGAATGACTGACGCCTTGTGGAACACACTGAAAATATCTTGTTTTCAAAGCCCTTCTGCCTGCGGGCCGTGGGTGGATATGGGAAGTCACACGGATGCTGTTAGTGCAGCCGGATGAGTGGAAACAGCACCCCTGTGGTTCAGGTGTTTTCTTCTCCTCACGTGGGTGACCTGGGAGTTCTCAGCAACCTGAGGTTAAAAAAAATAAATCATAGAATCACTGGTTTGCGTTGGAAGGACCTTAAAGCCCATCTCGTTCCAGTGAGCAGGGGCACTTTCCACTAGACCAGGTTGCTCCGAGCCTCATTAAACATGGTCTTCAACACTTTCAGGGTTGGGGAAGCCACAGCTTCTCTGGGCAACCTGTGCCATGGTCTCACCACCCTCCCAGGGGAGAATTTCTCCCTAAAACCTCATCCAACCCTGCCCTCTGTCAGTGTGAAGCCATGATGCCTCCAGGAGCTGGCAAGAACACGCTGAGGTGCTGATTTTCTGCTCCTCATCTTGTCTCTGCAGTACACGGATGCGGAGGGAGAAGGTGACACCTACTACTACGAGTACCCCTACTATGAAGACGTTGATGATTCTGTAAAACCAGAAGCCTCCACCACCAAGCCCAGCTCTCCTGAAGTGGCTGCTGGAGAGAGACCCGAAACTAAGGAGGTACCAAGGAGGGGTCCTGGCAATGACGAGGTGGATTAATTGGTGTCTTTATAGAAGGGAGAGGTGGAGGATGGTGGTGAGTTTTCCTTTTTGTTTCTCTGATTCTGGGGTTTTGTCTCTGCCCCACAGGACTATCCTGCTCCCACTGCGGCACCGGAGAGAGGGAACCCCGGGAAGCCGCCCAAGGAGGACGGCGCGGTGGATGACCCCCTCGTTGATGAGTACAACTATGAAACCATCAACGAGGAGTACTTCACACCCATGCCCTACGAAGATGTCAACTACAACGAAGAAGTGGATGCTCAGGGTGGCCTCACTGAAAACGCCGTGGAAGCCGAACTCCCCACGAGCACCGTCATCGCCTACAACGGCACCGATGTAATTTCCATGAATTTTGTTCATTTTTTTCTGGTGTTTCTTAGCCCTGAAAGCAAAGGAGATGTGAGCAGCCAGATGGTAAAACCTGTAGGTGGTTTAGGCAGCTGCTGGAAGAGGAAGTTTTTTGTAAAATATTTTCACTCCAGATATTTCAGGGTGGGGAACACAGACACTTAGAGTTAAGGATTATTCCCCTGGAAAAAATCTGTTCATGTTGACATCTGCATTTCCTTGTGTGAAGTGGTTTTCTGACAAAAAGAGAAATGAGAATTGATGTTAAAATCCAACTAAAAGCATTTTACTTCAAAGTTATTAATATAAATCCTTAAAACGTTGATTTGATGGGGATCATCAATATTTTTCATTTTGTCAGTCCTACTGGATAGCATCTTTGTTTTTCAGTTTGTTATTTAAAGAAAAAAAGACACATTTCAACACTGTGAGAAACCAGTGATTTCAAACTACTGCATTCCCCCGGCAGGAGCTCCTCTGTTCTGTGCACAGATCAGCTCAGAGATGAGATCAGTGCAGATCCTGCAGCTGGTGTTTCTCTTGGAGCATTTACGCTTCTATCTACCCACATTTTAATATGCTTCAACTGAAATATGTTGCACTTGAGACTCCTCTATCCTTAAGACTTGCCCAGTTCTTGCCTTTTATGTTGATGCTCAAATAGATGAACGTTGGTCTGACCCTTAGATGAGATGGAGATAAATTGTTGGGAAGCTGCAGTGCTGCAGAATTCACTGTGCAAGGAAATAATGACACTGGATGAGGCAAATTCTTCATTATCCAGGGACATCTGCATGGAGAATTCATAGTGGGATAGAGTGGAAGTGTTCAAGGCAAGGCTGGATGGGGCTCTGAACCACCTGGTCTTGTGGAAGGTGTCCCTGCCCATGGAGTTGGAACTGGATGATCTTTAAGGTCCCTTCCAACCCACACCATTCCATAATACTGTAATGTTGCCAAGACCCATCCAACCCCCCAGGAAGAGTTTGGTGGTGATTTCTCAAGTGGAGAAGAATTACTTGGTTATGGGGATGTCAAAATTCCAGGATTTCTGGGAGGTGGCAAAAGAGACAGCAAAAGTTGGCCAAAATACTTGGAGTTGGACCTGGAAGTTTGAATGAAAAGGTGTCGGGGAAAGTGTCCAAGCAAACAGCTGAGCAGCTGGAGCAAGGCAGGCGTGGATCCAACCACCCCGAGGGCTGGGGCGTGGGGGGACCCAGTCCAGCCAACTGGGGATGAAAAATGTGCTGGAGAAAGGAGGGTTGAGCAGCTTAAAAAGATACACAGAGAGAAACAGAAAAGGCTCCAGCGTATCGAGGGAGCGAGCGCCAACCTGAGGGAGCCCACGGATGGGAAAGCTTTCTGTTGCCTGACAAGGAGCCAGAAATCTTTGGCCGAGCTTGAACTTTCTAATAGAGAGGAATTAAAGATGGGATAGTGTGACCTTAAAAAAAAAAAATACTGGAAGACAAAGTAAGTGGCTTGAGGGCCACTTTACTTGTTAGGAAAAGGAAATAGAAGAGGAGGGAAGTTCAGGTAGGGAAACACACGCTGTGGCTTTCCTTTGGGAAAGCTCAGCCAGCTCTTGGCAAAGCATTTGGCTGCCACTGGCAGCTCCAGAGGAGCTGATGTTGGGATGGGAAGGGCTGTAGGAATGCTCTTGGGTGGGAGGTTGCTCCAGTGGATCTTGGATGAGCAGAGAAAAGGACACAATGTGCCTGGCTGAAGGAGATTCCTGTGCACTGAGGTGAAGGCTAATATGGCATGACATAGGGAAGACTCCCAAAAAGTGCCAGGCTGAGGGACAGATGCTCAAAAGGATATGGATTTCAGGTTTACTCCTTGGAGAGGGAGCCTCAGGTCCTTTTTGCAGCCACAAACTCCCCGGGGAAAACGAATCCTTTAGTCCAGCAGAAAACCAAGCTGCTTTGTGAGCAATATGGAAGTGAGAATTAGGATTGTACACGTAATTCCCTTCCTGATACCTGTCAGTAGGAGCAGGGTTCCAGCAGGAATACAGCCTGCTAGAGCAGTTGGAGAAGTTTATGTGCTCTTCAGAATAATTATATTAAAAACTCCTACATTTTTTGACTAGTCTAGGAAACAATACAGTGTTTGTGGGCATGAGTTAAGTGTGGCACAATTTCAAGTTGTCCCAGGTTTGTTCCAGCAGTCGGAGACCCTGAACTGCTGCACAGGGATGCAGAGGTGGGTTGGGAATCTGGGCATCCCCTGGCCCTGCTCAATTTTGTCCCTGGGATCAAACAGGACAACGTTGGTTGGATGCAGATGATCATTTTTAGCCTCCCTTGACAGACCCATTGCAAGATCAGGCTGTGTCTGCCTCTATTGAAGTTCACCTGCCTGTATTTTGGGGAGGCTCCGATTCCTACTGCAGGAATTAAAAGGGGATTTAGTTCTGCACAAGTGAAACTTTGTGGTGGCTGAGAGAGAGCTTTGGAGGCAGGAGCAGTCACTGGCTCTCCTGGGCTTGGGTTTCATGCTGGCTGACAACCCTGTGATAAATGCCAGGGCAGCAATTGCAGGATTCAATAGGCAGCAATACTCCTGTGAGCAGGAGGAGCTGGGGACAGATACATTTTGTTCATGGCCCCCCTGTTCTTCAGGCAGTTTTTCCTCATCCAGATGTGATACCTGCATTTCATATGGACATTGCTTCTCAAAGGGAGAACTAAAAGGTGGTTTAACTGAAGTTGTTACCAAGCAAAGGAGAGTCAAAGTATTCACACTGATTTTTGGGCCTCCTCTTCTCCATCTTGAGTGTTTTCTCATTCAGGTTGTAGAACAGCATTGTTAAGGAGATTATTTTTAGGCTTTTGGTTTGGTTTTTCTCCAAAGCACCTGCAAATCTCAGCATGGAGAACTTTCCTCATTCTCTGCCCAGTTATTCAAAATATCATCTTTCTGTGCAAATAGGCTCATGGACCTTAATTAAAATATCAAACCAGACATTTTCAATATTCATTTCAAGCCATGCAATTTTTCTGTGTTATTCCCAAACTTTTACAGCCATATAAACAGGTTTGAAGTTTTCAAAGTGCAAAACTAACCCTAACACTCCAAATAGGATAAAAGACATGTGTGATAGCACTGCATCCATTTGAATAGCACAAAGCAAAAATAATGCTGACTTTTCCAAGTTTGCTAATTGAACAATTGCCAAACGGTAGTTTCTGCCAAGGCCAGTTGGTATTTACAGAGGTAAAAGAAGGTGGGGTGATGATTGCCTTAGCCCTAGGCTGATTCTTCCTTTAAAGCCTCTTGAATTTAGATCCAGATGCTCGTGCTTATGGGTTCTGAGCAGTGCTGGCACAGAAACAAGGTCTGGAAGTGGTGATGGCATTTAAGTGATTCTGAATTCATAGTAGCGAAGAGATAATTTCTCCAGGAAGCGCTGGAAATGGTTCAATTTATGGACTATTTTGGTCATTACCTGGATAGGAAAGAAAGAAAATAAATATCATCAGCACATGCTGTTCTGTGCAGTGTTGCTCTGAGTAAAGGATGCCAAGGGACTGTGCCTGCCAGGCTGCTGGAAGCACAGGGAGATGGAGGGAAGCAAGGAAATTCTGATGCCTGTCTACATGGCCTTGCTTGTGGCCCATAGCATCTGTTGCTGTAAGGATTGAGAAAGGACTCAGGGACTAAGGCATCAGCTTTGTTAAAATTTCTGCTTCTGCTCTTTGGACAAGCCCAGTTGCAAATTGGATCCCAGACTAAACAAACAGGAGGTTTTCATAGAAGCAAACTTGGATTTTTCCACATTTCCTCCTGTAACTGGATACTCATAGTGACACATTGTGGGTTTGATGTGCATTTTGAATATGGGAACGGATGTACGACTTCTTGTGCTTGATAATCCAGGGTCTCAGATGTTGAGGCCGTGAGAGATGGAGAGGACTTGGAGTTTGAAACTTCCATTCCCTCCTTCTTTAGGCATCCAAAGTTTGCATGATCCTCCTGACAGGAGCTGTTTCCTTGTGCTGGGTTTTGCTTTCCTCACTCAGACTTCTGTACTCACAGTGCTTTGTCAGGGATCAGCAAAGAAATCCCAGGGAAAGCCAGAGTGAACCTTTGACATAAAGATTCTCCCATCCTTCTTGCCTGCTGTAGGAAAAGACTCTTAGAGATCACTGGAGACCTTAAAACTCCAGAATTTAATTTTTCCTAGTTTTTCCACTTGTAGCTATTGTTATAAAACATCCTAACTTCGCACAAATCACACGCCTTAATATAATGTTATTAGTATTATTACTATTCCAGCGTGTGCAGCCAAGATTTGCAGCCTGACACACTGTGTGCTCTTTCCTTTCCAGGCTGCTCCAGGAGGAGATGACCTGGATAAAGATTTCACTGAGGAAACAATAAAAGAATATGATGGGAATTATTATGACAACTATTACGACCGGACGGCCTCTCCTGACATCGGCCCCGGCATGCCTGCAAACCAGGACACCATCTACGAAGGGGTAAGAGGTTCATCCCCTGTCAAGGAGGAGCCTAGGTCACAATGTTTGCCTTTCCAGAATTTAGAGCATAATTAGCAGCACAAAAACCAGTGCGAGAGCATCATCTCGCTTGGGTTCACCCACCTGCAACAAGGAGAGGAGGAGCTGCCTTGTGTCTTTCCAACGTGAATCTCAGCAGTTCCTTTGGTTGCAGCTCCCCCAGCATCTCCAGCTCCAGTTCCTGCTCACACTGGGGATGCTGGTGGTGATGGCAATGTCCTCTCTGACTTGTTTTGTGTTTCCCTTGCGTGCTGCAGATCGGTGGCCCCCGGGGCGAGAAGGGACAGAAGGGGGAGCCTGCCATTATTGAGCCGGTAAGGACCATCTGGGTTTTTTGGTTTTTGGAGGTTTTCCCCAGGGGAAAAGGTACAAAGAATTAGTTCAGTGTGTCTTAGTGGGACTTGGTGGTTCAGCATTGTCTCAGTGGTACAGCTGGGAGGAAAACCTCCCCCCAAAGAATTACTTGGTTCATTTAAAAACTTCTAATATAAAATGTTGTAATTATATTTTTTTTAAACTTCAAGAAGTGACCTAGATTGTGAAGGAAGTGCAAAATTTCCTGTGAAATCTATCATTTAGCAAAATAAAAGCTGGAGCATTAGGCAGAGGGCATGTCCCACCCCTCCAGAGGGTTGGAAGTGCCCCTGGCTCCACAGCAAACCCACTCCCCTGAGCACCTGCAGCCACTGGCCAGGTCGTATCCTGACCTGAATTTGCAGCCTGGGGTTGGCTTTAATTGTGCAACTAATGGGTTCGTCCCTCTGGAAATTAAAGGGTTCTCCCTGCAAACAGCTGCTGAGAGGAGAGGTTTGCTCCTGCACCAGCCCCAGGGTCCCACCAGATTCCAATTGCAGAGTGTCATCCCAGGAGTGGAACCTGGTACACTCTTTATAATTCTGCCCTGCACTGTTGCTGAGGTTGTTTTTCCATTCTAAATACTGGTTACAATCTGCCTGTGCCTTTTTGCACTCTGCAAAAAGCGTGGGTGCCCAAGTGGGTCACCCCCGAGGTGAGGACGGAGCTGCTGCCCCATGATGGGCTTGCTCCGAGGCTCCTGTCGGGCAGAGCCAGAGGCTGTTGGTGGTGCCCATGGGTCTGTCCCTCACTGTGTGACAGGATGCCAAAGTGCCCCCAGCCCTGCCGTAAATGGGGCCGCAGGTCCTCGCACCCACATCCCCTGCAGGCTGAGCACGTGCTCTCCGCTCACCACCAGCTCAATTAACCTCATTTTCCTTGGCGGAGGGCCAGCGGGCGCCCAGCTTTGCAGCAGCACTTCCCATCATCCCGAGGCCACTGGTTTTCTTTTAATTCTTCCTTCCTTTCCTCCTTTGGCCCCAACTCTTCCAGGCAGCCAGGGAGAAGCTGAGGTGCAGCAGCGGGGCTTGAAAATCCTTATTGGGTTCCTTATAAAAGCGTTCCCGACCTTTCCTTCCTTCTTTTCCTTTCTCACTCTGCAAACAAAAGGAAGAGCGAGAGATTTCCTTATCGGAGAGGTGGGGAGGGAAAAGGGGGAGCAGCCAAAACCCCACGAAGGCGATGGCAGAAACCCAGCCCGAAACGCTACAAAGCGAACAAAATAGTTAAGTTTAATCATCCAGAAAGAATTTGGCTGCCTTGACTATTTCCAAACACTGGAGCATGTACAGCTTTTGCCAGAAAGTAAACAAGACCAAATGCCGCCTGGTCCCAACCCGTGTGGTGCCTTTCCAGCTGGGAAGTTTGCATTTGCTGCGCTTTTTAGCTCTTTTTTTTTTCTTTTTTTTTTCCTT
>VWZG01012370.1:628565-748184 GCA_013396735.1 Grallaria varia | reverse complement strand
TTTTTTTTTGCTTTTTTTTTTTTTTTTTTTTTTCTTTTTTTTTTTTTTTTTGGTAAATTTTTGATGGGAGCTGCAGGAGAATGGAAATAAAAACCAAAGTTGGGTTCTGCTGGATTTTCTCTCCTCCTCGTTCAAACAGCCTGTCCTTCAATCCTTGCTCTGTGCTGACACTTGCTGGAGGCAGCAGGGCAGGACAGGGGCAGGGGGATGAATGATGGAGAGGAGGGATGCAGTGTCCCCAGCCATCCCAGATCTGGGGCCATCAGGCTGCTGTCACCTTCTCAGAGCTCCCTGTCCTTTTGTGGGGACCCTGGTGGTCACATCTGCTTTTTTGGAGGAGGGTTTGCTCAGCCTTTGCAACCAGAGTTTGGGCTGTGGCTCTGGCAGTGGCTTTGCTTGTGGGTAGTGCCTGGGTGTTGACCGAGTGGAAGCAACACCCTGTTTTCCCCTGGGACAGTCCCAAATCCATGGTTTGCCTGTTCTCCCCGGGGTGATTGCCCTTGGTGGCATCACCCCACGGGTCCTGTCCCCAAACCCTCCCATGTTTCCATCGCTCCCATTGATGAGAATTTATGTAAACAGTGAAGGTTTCTTGCCATGGAGAATCTCCAGATGTCTCTAAGGTTGGAGCTCAACATAAACCAACAGATAAATATGGGAAGATGCTCAGGATGTTTGCATCCCAAATCAGCTAATTAGTCCAGTCTCTTCCCCATGTGGAGGTGTCCCCAGGCTTTGAGGTGGCCATGGGAAGTAGAACCTCAGTGCTTTGTGTGCTCAGAGCAGGGTGACACTGGCACCCAGCAGCTCAAAGCTCTCCTCTGGGGAGTCCTGTGTGGGCTGTGATTCCCTGCACCAGCCCAGACACTGATTGCTTTTGATTTTAGAACCTGTCACACCAAAACGTGCCATCGTTGGCCACGACCGGGATGGATTTGGGGGTTTCCCTGCAATGTCCTTCATTGTGTGTCTGGAAAGGAATCAGTGCTTAGTGGGTGTCCTGGGGGACACTTTCTCCATCAGCAGAACTCACCTCTTCTTGGAAGTCTCCAACAGCAATAGGTCCTACTTAGTGCAGGTTGGAGGGAGAGGTGTGGAGTTCACCCCAAATTCCCACCTGGAATAGATCAGTGTCTCCATGGCCAACAGGGAACCTGCTGTCAAAATATGGGCGCAGGGTGAAGCCCATGACCTGAATTCTTTCTCGGTGAAGAAGGACTGCAGAGGCACTTGTGTGGTGGCAGCAGCGAATTTCCCTTCACACATCCAGCTGAAGAGGAAGCCAGATTTTAAATGAGATTTTAAACGAGGTGGTAACGAGTAGTGTGGACACTGGAAAAGGCAGAAAATAGTCCTGGCCACACATCAGTGGTGCAGAAACATGTATCCTGCAGATGGAAGCAGGGATGGTCCATGGCAATGTGGTTTTTGCTATTTTT
This sequence comes from Grallaria varia, assembly GCA_013396735.1. Taxonomy (NCBI): domain Eukaryota; kingdom Metazoa; phylum Chordata; class Aves; order Passeriformes; family Formicariidae; genus Grallaria; species Grallaria varia. The sequence goes on along the minus strand of VWZG01012370.1, from coordinate 746,745 downwards.
TGCTCCTCTGGGCTTACAGACTGTGGCTTTGGGGGCAGGAATGCCTTGGATTTTCCTCTAGACATTTGAGGCTCGTTCAGCTCAGCCCTGTCTGCTGGAGTGGCTGCTCTGGGTCAGCCAAGGCTTCTGGCACCGGAGCCTGAGAACGGATAAGGGTGACCCAAGAGCAGGCCCTGCACTTGCATCCTCCAGGCTTTTCCCACACGAGCCAACCACTTATCTGCAGATTTTTAAAGGTGGATTTCATCCCACAGGAGGAAACGTTGCTATGGATGAGCTGGGAACTGCTGGGACTGCTCTGACTTGTCCTGGGGTCCAGAGATAAAAGGGGCAGTGCTCTCTCTGGAGCTCTTCCCAACACATCATGCTGATGCCTTCTGGAAAACATTCACCAGCTTTATTGGGAGGTGGTTTGGTTTGGTTTTGTTTGGTTTTTTTTTTTTTGCCTCTTACATACTCATAAGGAAAAAAAAAACCCACCTCAATTCTACTGAGTGCATGATAGATCTGATATAAAGTTATGACAAAATATTTACATTAAAAAGGATGGAGTAGCATTATTCTACCGTTTTGCCCACACAGTGATTTCCTGCATACACAGAGTAAATCACAGTGTGTAGTCTAATGGAAAAAACAATTTTAAAAACACCTTGCAATTTGATTGTTAACTACTTCTTTTTAGGTTGTTTGAGTCTAGAAACAGCTATTTTTTTTCCCACCCCCGAAGCCCCAGCACCATCAGGGTTGGTTGTTGCTCCAGGGTTTGTCTTTTGCCTGGCCATGAGCGGAGGGAGAAGGGCTGTGGTTAGGAAGGTGACCCTGTGCTGGGGTAAGGGCTGTTTGCCATGCCCTGAATGATTTAAATAGACATTATTTGGCTTTTCAATGGACCTTCTGTACCTCTGGCAATGGGACACAGGAAATGTCTCAATGTAGCAAGAAGACCTGAAATATTTAAGCACGGATGAAGCACTGGGCTTTCTAGCCCTGTAATCAAATTACTTTTGAGGCTGTGCCTTGCTAATCACTTTTTCCCTCCCCGTTTCCCAGGGTATGCTGGTGGAAGGCCCACCTGGTCCCGAAGGCCCAGCAGTAAGTGACATTTTTCCCCTTGCTCCGGGTTTGGGATGCACGTGGAGGGCTCGGCACACGGCTGTCCCCGGGCTCTATTGCTTCCATATGCCACACATGTGTACAGAGCGCTTTGGGGTGGATTTTCTGGTGCAAAAATAAACAGAAAGCTCTAAATCTTTTCCTGCTCATTGTATAAATCTGCTACAAATAATAACACATTTTAGTGGCTGATTTTTTTCCTGTCTTTTCCATGCCAGGGTCTTCCAGGACCTCCAGGACCAACTGGACCCGTGGGCTTAATGGGTGACCCAGGAGAGAGGGTGAGTATTCATGTTTTTCTCCTCTTTGCTGAAGTTTTGGGTGGGTTTGTGTGTGCACAGTGGGACTGGGGTGTAACCCTGGAGCCCTAAAATCCCACTCATCCCGTAATAGCCCTTTGCTCTGAGTCAGCCCCCAAAGGAGCTTATGGTGGGTACAGGGCTGACCTTTGCATCCAGGGCCAAAGGGCTGCCAAACAGCCACATTGGTCAAATACATGAAGCCATTTTCAAACTTAAAACCAATAGTAAGGCTGCAAACCCTCTGCTCTCTGTCTGTGCCCTTTGGCTGCTCCTTCCAGTGCAGGAGCTGCGCTCTGGCAGTGGGAAAACAGGATGAGCAACCCCCAAAATAGTCACTGACACAGTAAAATGAAGTTCAAGTACAATTCTGCATCCTCGTGCCAGCTGGTGCTGTGAGTCCTGGCAGAGAGTTTGGTTGTGGTTGGGTCCAGGATGGTCCTGGGGTCAGTCCAGCACCACGGCTGTGGGACTTCCCTTATGTTCATTTGGTGTCCCAGTGGGAAAGGGGCTCTTGTGCAGCACTTCATCTTTTCTGCAGGCGGATTATCGGTCTGTACCAGCGAGCACTAGAGACTGATTTATGTGCTTTAGCAATGCAATAAGTTAAGTTTGGATGTTCCTGTAAATCAGTTTTGTCCCTGGCAGCCATTGCTTTGTAAACTGCTGCTGCGGGAGCCTTCAGGATGTCTCAGCAAAGGCAGCTGTTCCCGAGTGCTTTTGTGGTTTGTGACCCCCAAATCCCATAATTTAACACCACCCTTCAGTCAGAGCTGTATATTTCTTTGTTATTGCTGAGTCCCCACCCGGGATCAGCAGTGACCTGTGTTTTGGGAGCTGCTGAGCTCAAGCCTCGGGTCAGTGAGTGGTGCACGAGTGCCATTCCAGCTGCAATTCCAGTGCTTGGCAAAGCCAAAAATTAAAACCTGATGTCCTTGTGCCCCGAGCTGAGTCTCTGAAATGATCCCAGTACCAATACACTCCTCACTGGCTTTTGTTCATACACAGTTCAAGCCTATTGCTCCTCCCTGGCAGAGGCAGCCAGGTGAGCACACCTGGCCAGATGTGGAGCAGGCTGCCCACTGCTTCCAGTCCTCCTCCCAGCAGGAATTTTGGCCTGACATCTAGTGGAAAATTCACCATAGCACAGATGGGCTCTGGCTTTGCACAGACACTGAGCTTTGGCTGCCAGAGCAGCTCAGTTTGGTGCTGAGACTAGAGGAGCACCCACAGTGCCCTTGAGCAATGCTGGTTTGGGAGATGAAACCCCAAAATTGGGCTTTTCTGGAAGGATTAGAGCAGTTCCTGCCTCGTTGAAGCCCAGCAGAGTGGGGCATGGGGCCTGCAGTAGCAATGCAGGGGTCGTGTACCAGCAGCAGCCATCTCACGTGAGCAAATCCATCAACAAAAAGACCATTTGTGTGAGCAAAACAAAGGGAGTTTGCAGCTTTACACCATTTTGGTGCCTTGGTGCATCTTGATGTTGAGGGCAGTGAAGCTTTGGAAGTGGGTTCTGGTGCACTGCTCTTTGATGTGGGAATGGAGCTTCCAGCAGCCCCAACACCAGGCTCCACCTGTGGCTTGTGGTCCGAGGCATCCCAAAAGGGCCAAAAACATGCCTGCCATCCAGGTGGGTGCCTGAAGGCAGGCCTGGTTTAGAGGTCTGTTTTCCCTGGAAAACACAGGAGAGAGGGGAGCAGGGGTGACACGGATCACAGGAGACACCCTGGGGTACACCACATCCTGCTGCTGTCACTGCTGTCACCCAGCAAACGCAAAACACCTCTCTGGGGAAGGAAGGGAGCTCTCATCAGCAGGCTCTGCCCTAGTCTGGTCCCTGAGGTCCTGAGCACATCTCCTGGCAGATAAGGCAGCTCTGTGCCTGTGGCAGGTTGGTGTGCCCTGCAGCATCTTCCATCCACTGATCCAGCAGCTGATTCCCAGGTGGGCAGCCACATCCCCTTTGCCCCCTGGGTGCCCAGGAAGGATGAGCTGGGGTGACCACATGCAGACCCTCTGCCTTTCTGGGGCTTCCTACTTTTCTGGCAGATTTTTTGGTTTGGACAAGGTGGGAAAAGACAATGGGAAGGTCTGGCTGGATAAGGGAGTTGTGCTGTTTTGATGTGTGTCTTGCACATCTGATCACTGCAAATGCTTTAAGTGTTCGTGTCATGGCCTTGATTATCTTTTATTCTTTAACATTCTTTATTTTTGATCTTAATTGAGCAATCTAAGACCCCTAAAGAATAGGAAGGAGAATTCACTTAATTGCAGAAGATCAGAAGAAGATTTCTGTGCTCCCAAGGATTTCCCCTTAGCCTTGTTTTAACTGTTGCAGTGATGCCAGAGCTTTGCTGTGGCTTCCTCTGCACTGGCCCTGCCTGTGTCCCCTTTTCTTTCCAACGTACCCACGGTGCAAAATGCAACCACTGAGGGAAGTGAAATCATTGCTGGCCTGCACTGGGAAGTGTCTGGTGTGGCTTTAAGGTGCACTTGAGGTGATTCCTGGGGTGTTGGGGCATTCCTGTGGCAGTGTCACTAACCTGGGCTCTTTGGAAAAGGGTATTTGTTGCCTTCTTGATCCCTGGGGAATTGGCTGGAGCCCAATGGCTGCTGCATTCCCACTTTCCCCCCCGGAGCACTGCTGTAGAGACCCTCACCTCATTTACACTCCTGGTGTATTTATTGTGTTTTTTGATGGAACAGTAATAACGTTTCTTGCGGTTGTGACATGACTGAGAATGAGAGGCCCTGACTGTGCTCCATCGATCGGTGCCTGTGAGCTCAGAAAGTCAATACAGGCTGTGGGTTCAGCCCGTGGCTGGGAGCCAGGGCCACTGCTCTTGGAGCTGGGCTTAACCCTTGTGTCACTGCAGCCCTGGAACCTCCTGAAGGCCCAAGGATTGGGCTCTGCATCCTTGGTGTTGGGCTTTCCAGATGTTGGGTGAGCTGGGCATGGCCCCAGCTGTGTCTTGCATCCTGCAGTGGTCTAGGATTACTCAAAAGAGCTGTGTGGCTTCAGCAGGTTCTTGGTAGGTCTTCATCCTGCCTGGGTCCTGTGCCATGCCCAGCCTTCTCTTCTCCTCCCCGTGATGTGCTGTATCTACTCCTGCGTTCCTGGCAGGCTGGATGCTGCCCCTGGTGACCAGGGAGGCTGTTTCTGTCATTTGTCCAGGCAGATGCAGACATTTGCTGGCCAAGCTCCTCTTGAACAGCCCTGCAAAGCCAACCAGCAGCAGACACACTGTCCCTGATGATGCTGCTCCACGCCCTAAAATGAAAGGAATAATTTGCATTCTAGCACAGAGACAGCACATCCCGCTTTTCCAAGTGTCCAGAACAGAATGTAATACAACATACTGTGCACAGAGAAGTGATGAACTTGCAGAGCCAGGAAGTGCAACTGTATTAAAATACTCCTTTTCAATTAGAGCCGCTCCACTTTTAATTTGTTTATTATTAACCCTGCGCGTGGCTCATGAATTTACATGACTTCTCTGTGTACGGTGAGGAACATTCCCTCTGCCTGCATCTGATAGAAAGACTTTTTATTTGCAATCAGGCAGGTGCACTGAATTAATATACCAACAATATTCAGCTATGTTAATATTGGCCAACACTCATTTAGCTCTGGTTTATTCATCACGTCAGCTCGTTCATTTTTCCCCGTCCTTTCACAACATGCAGAGGAACTCATGTCAGTGGCAAAGCTGAGGAGCAGCCTGTTTGTGGGAGGTTGGTTTGGGATGACTTAGGCAGGTTTCTCTGAGCAGTGGGAAGAAGGAAATATGGCAGTGAGGAGACCAGAGAGCTGTTTCAGGGGTACTCCAGACTGGAATGAGGGAAGTGGGAAAATGTGTTGTTTTGAATGAGACGAGCCACAGCACTAGAGCAAATTGCAGCTCCACCACCCACCCCACTGTGCGCTCAGAATTTTGGGGTGTCTGGGTGCTCTGGGGTGGTCAGCACACCTTGGGGCAAGCCTGGTCACAAAAGAAGAGCTGTATCTTCCGAGACCATAAAGCCACTGAGTCCCAGAGGACTTACTCCCCTGAGGACAGCTTTGCATCTCAGAAGTGCAATAGGATCCCTAAAATCCCCACTGGACTTCTGAAAGGCTTGATATTTTCAGGATCCCATTTTTCCCATCAGCTGGCAAGTGCTGCTTTACCTGGGAGATCCCAAAAACTGCAAGAAAGAGACCATCTATTACATAATTTTCTGACCAGGGCTGAAAACGGCACAAAAATAATCTGAGAGAGAGACAGTGAATTTTGAGGCTCAGCACCCTCTCACTGCCTGCGCCCAGAAGAGCCCCAGCACTAACACACTGAGGCTTCAGTTTAACCATTCCCTTGAAATATTGCACCAGTGTTTGCACTCGGCGTGGCATTTTAGAGCACTGCACCAAATGAAAGTTGAAGTCCCCGTGCCTGGCTGCCATATATCAGCAAACCCCTATTTACATAAGGAGAGTGACACAGATTTACACCCAGAGCCTGGCAGGCTGCATTTCTTCAAGGCATTCATGAATTTAAATTTACAAAGTGCTTTATGAGTTTGATTTTCTTCCCTTCCCTTGCCCCCCCCCGCTGATCCACCCCACGAGGAAAAGACCTCCCATACCCAACCTGAAACAAAAAGAGGCATTTATGGATAAAAGCATCACATCGACATTTGTCAGGCAGAGTACACGTGGAGAGATAAACAAGCTCCTTCCTGATCCATCACATGCAGGACTGGAGGTAAAGGAGAAGAGGGAGAGAAAAGAAAGTTTATTATATAAAACAAGTCTGGCCTAAATTATTGATGGTGCTTCTGCTCCAACAGATGGGTCTGGCCCCTGCACCTCCTCGGCGGGGTCAGGGACTCCAGACTGAGTAAACAGTGTGACCGTAACACCGTGAGCTTGTCTTGAAATATGGATGGGCTGGTGTGTTCCGCAGCCTCCCTTCGCTGCTGTGGGAGCTGCTGGGTGTTGGTTGGGGGTTTTTTTTCCCTGTATTTTTTTGCTGATAAATCACTGGCTGCAGCTCTGGCTGCAGCAGCGCTGGGAGCAGCGTTGTTATTGCAGGCTGGTTGTGGTGCAGAGCCGGGCTCCGGGTCCGCAGGGCAGCTCTGCCCTGTCATTGTGGTGCAGGTCCTGCCTGGGCCAGGGTGGAGCAGCCACGGCTCCTCACCCCCACCCTGGTGCTGGGCTCTAATTTAGTGCTTGGAACTCGGGTTTGGATGTTTTGGGTTCCTTTTGAGGTGAGAGACAATAAGGGGGATTGTTAAGTTGAACAGGGCATAGAGGGAATGGAAGGAGAGAGAGCAAAGAGGTGGGAGATGCAAAGAGAACTTTCTGGAAAACAGTGGAGCAAGGGTAACACACCAACTGTTTTGGCTTGATGCTTCGGTTGGTATTAATATTCTGATTTTTAGGGACTTTTGACCTATTTCTCTTTCCCTTCTCCTTTTTCCACCTGCCTTTGCCTTGTGGGATGAACCTGCGACTTTGGCTCTTCAGTGTCCCTGCAGTGTGTCCATCTGTGTCTGAGATTTGTGGCAGGTTTTTGCACTTGCTTTTTGGTGTCTGAACAGGCTTCAGGCAGGTTGATGAGAGTGGGAACTAACACAGATGACTGTTGCTTGCCCTTCCAAGAGTGTCGGTTCTCTATAGATGGGTTTGTTATTTGCGTTTACTAAACAAAGGAGTATCCAAGTCCTCAATCTTGAGCTGGTGGCCAGGCAATCCTGTCTGGCCACGAAATGAGCACCAGGATTTCTCTTGGTCTCACTGGGATGTGATCAAGTCACTCCTGCCTTAAGCTGGTGTGAAAATTGCGATTAGACACCCACGTTGAGTAGTTGACTGTCATCCTCATTTGCATGTAGGAGCACTGGATGGATGTGTAAATTGGGGCTAACAAACTTTTTGTCAAGTCCACAGTTGGGAATACAGATAATCCATGGGCTGTCTTAGGATAATTGGCCATATTTGATTATTTATAGCTTCATCAATAGATCTTTTACTGCACACTCATTTCTTTAGTATGAGCTAAAGATACTCAACCGATGTTAATCAGCACAGCTCCATTGAGATCCACAGAGTGGGGCTGATTTACAGCTGCTGACAGGACTGCTCCACTGGAGATGGAAGTAGCCTCACAGGACTTTAAAAAAATTAAAAAAAAAAAGAAATACAGAAGAGAGAAAAAATGGAATGACTCAGATGACTGACCATATACAGAAATGAATTTATCTTTCCCTGTTTATATCTCACCGACCCTGAGTTATGAAGTTTCATGTATTGTTTTTTAACAGGTTTTAACAGATCCAACTAGACGTCGATTCCATTAACTTGGAGCATTGCAGAGACTTCTGTTGCTCACTCAAAAATTGTACATGTGGGGGCCAAGATGGAAGATGTGGGAATTACTAGGAAAAGTCACATGGGCTTACAGATGTGCTTCCAGGAGCAAAATTTGCCGTGGCACTGGGATTGCCTGCAAGCTCAATCCCTGTCTGTCAAGTCAATATCATGACATATCCCTTTATAGCCACAGCTGCTTATGTATGGACGTGATTAAAATGATGCTATGCAAGTTTATCTTTATTTCTTCTTCTCGTAGGGACCACCTGGTCGCCCAGGTCTTCCAGGAGCAGATGGTTTACCAGGACCACCAGGGACAATGCTTATGCTGCCTGTAAGTACAAACATAACTAAAAAAGCATTTAAATGAGTCAGGTTTCTTGGCTGTGTTACTGTTTAGTGCCTGTTCTCGCAGAAGTCTCCCGTTTGTTTCACACCAAGGGCACATTTTCCTTGAGGTAAAAGATGGATCTTGATGGTTTTCCCTGTAAATTCCCTTTCTGCAAAGCATTGTAATTTCTTCACTGGTCAAAAGCACCAGGTTAACATTTCCAGAAGTGATGAGTAATCATAGAAATCATAGAATTAATAGGATATCTTGAGCTGCAAGGGACCCACAAGGATCCAACTCTTGACTCTGCATAAGGCATCCCAAAAATCCCACCTTGTGCCTGAGAGCATTGTCCAAACACTTCCTGAACTCTGCAAGAGCTCAAGTGGTTCTGCCTGGGCATGGTGTTGGGGAGAAAAACCCATGAAGAAGCAACTGAAGACATTTCCAAGAGCCAAATTTCCATGGAGCACCCTCTCTCCCATGGTCAGGAACCTCTAACAGCTCCTCAAACCAGACACCAAAATTTTAAGCACCTGCACAAATTGGTCTCTTTTGATGACTAATGGTCAACTTACATTATTTCCCCACTCTGCATGAAGTCAAAAAGTACCAAATTACCCTTCTTTGTCCTGGGATGTTGGAGGAATGGTTATATTTTGTGTCTGCTTTGACGTGAGAAAACCCTACAGAATCCAGCTGCTGAAAATAAGTAGTTGGTTACCAAAGGGCAGGATTATCTAGTGACAAACCTCAGCACACTTGTACGGGCTCCAAGGCACAGGGTGAGGCTTGGGTAGGGTCCTGGCAGGGTGCCCCTTTGGTAGGGTCCTGGCAGGGTGCCTGGCACAGACTGGGCCAAGAGCTCAACGTGGAGCTCAGCTGGCCATCACAATACACTTGTTGGCCCCTCCAGAACCAACCAGAGGCCCATAAATTGCATGTCTTTGAATCTCCTTGCCAAGCTTATGCGGTCACACACCTATAGAAATCCGAGCAAAAGGCCAAGGTGAAATGGAGGTGACAGAACCGTCCAAGCGGGTTCTGCAACCAGGAGTATCCTTCTTCCAAAATCCCAAACACAGCAAAGGCAGGGGAAGGGCACGTGCCCAGGAAAGTGAAGCTTTTGGGGGTGGAAGAGGCAGAAGGAAACACTAAACTCCTTCTCTTTGAAGTTTGGAAGTAGAACATTAATGCTTGGGGTTTCGAAATCCTTGGAGTGCTGAAAGATCCTGGCTTGAACGATGGGCCAGACTGTTCTTTGGAGCAAACTGCCAGGCTTGGGAAACGCAGCCTTTGCCGGGGCTACGGCCACATAACCTGATCCAACCCCATGGGCCCAGGGTCTCCTGAGCAGCAGCACCCACCCAGGCAATATCAGCCCTGTGAGAACTCTGCTCGGGGTTTTGAATGGTGGTGTGTGAGGTCCTCCCGTGCAGAGCCCACAATCCCCCTCATTGTGTCCCTCGGAGCTGGCAGGGGTTGCTGCGGACGTGGGAAGCGGCCGGTTGGTGGCTCCGAGCTGGGTGACCCGAGGGTGGTGGTTAATGGGGTGGCCTGGAAGAAGGACAGAGATGTATTTGGGTCAGTCATGCTGAACGGAATTGTTTGGGAGTCAGGCTACCGGGAAGGTGGGGGGACAGCAACCCCATGACCTGCTTTCACCGTCATGTTCCCATCAGTTCCGCTTTAGTGGAGGAGGAGATGCTGGATCCAAAGGACCTCTTGTGTCAGCCCAGGAGGCCCAAGCCCAAGCCATCCTGCAGCAGGCCAGGGTAAGTGATGGGGGAGGTGGGATGTCTCCTGCAGCAGGTTCTTGTGGAAGCAAATGAGGACCAGAATAAATGTCAGAGGAGATATCTTCATACTTACCCTGTTCTTGGTGATGCCAACAACTTCTCATCTGAGATGGAATTACTTGTGCGGCTTGAGGTGATGGCACCTGGATGATCTGGATTTTTGTTAACATCCAGCAATGGTCCAGGTCCCACAAAGATGATTTTTCATTGCCTACAGCCCTGGGACCAGACCTTTTGCTGGTTCCAGTAGACACACAGACCTGTTGGCTCCAGGGCTGTTTGTGCAGACTAGAGAGCCCATATGAGCAGTTCTGGATGAGCTCTGGGGATTTTCTTTCTTTCGTGTGTTTCTTTTTCCCGATAAATCATAGCAATGAAATGTATGTCACAGATGGAAGCTGTTCCCAGCTCCACGAATCTCAACAGGCAGATTTGTAACTTTCTTTAATGCGTTTATTTGGACATACATGATGGCTATCCATGCAACAATTTATTCTATGGATGACCTTATTGATTGATGATCAAATCTTCCCTGGTTTGCTGGTGAAACAAGGTTGGCCATGCACATTCCCAGTACAGCTCCTGTTTCCTGCCTGGGTGAGTGACTTAGTGTATAAGGCTTTGTACTCACCTATTCTAAATAAAACTTAATTTCTAGCCAGCACAGCTTTGACATTTTTCTCCCCTTAATGCCTGTGAGAGGTTACCTGATCGTTGCCACATTAAAAGCAGAGGTGCAAGAGGCACAATTCCAGCAGAAGGGATCAGCTGAGGAACCCCCCAATCCCCTCCTGCTGCGTTCGCCCAGCTCTCGCCCCGGAGGGACCAAATTCTGGCTCTTTGGGGAGGCAGTTCCCAAAGGGACACAGCTTTGGGGACAGAACTGAGACCTCCTCAGACCCAGTCTGCAGCTGGACTGGGCTGCCTGTTATTCCAGGCTCTTTGCAGTCACTGAAGCACAGACTTTTTGGGGCTGGGCTGCTGAAATAGGCTAGAAAGCAATTTATTTCAATCCTTGAAGGAAATAAAATCCAGTGGGATCTCCACCCAGAGGGGTGACACTTGCTGCCTTTGGATTTATATCAAGGAATTTGGCTTAGCTGGGGCTATTCTGGTTTCCATCCAACTCCCCTTTTACAAAGGAGTTTGATTTTATACTTATTCAGGCAGAGTACAGGGCCCTGATTCCACCAGCCACTGCATTTTCCTCTCCATTAACCTTGTTCTGAGAATAATATCAGTGGATTATGTTTCTGGTGTTGCCTTGTCACTCTTAATTTCAAGCCTGCCTATGGTTTTTCCATCAGCATTTTATTTTGCTGGGAAATAGGGAGTCCAACCTGATAAACATTTCATGAGAAGCACCTGCTTTCTCAGACTCTGTTCTTTTTTCCTTCTGCCTGTTGAAAATTGTGGATTACGAAAAAAAAAAAAAGAGTCAAAGTCCCTTTCTTTTTTAAATTTTTGGGTTTTGGGGAAAAAATAAGCCCCCAATAAATCCTGGGTAACTTTTGGGCTCTGGATGAAAAGTTGGATATTTTTATAAGGGAAAAAATTCATTCCTTGGTTAACTTCAACATTTTTGGCTGAAAACCAGGATACCAAAACAGAAAGGGAAATAAATCTAATTTTTTTTTGTCATTAAACTACAGGATATGGCAGGAATGGAAAAGGAGTCCTGCAGGGGGGAGGAGATCTTTCCTTTTTTGGGTTTGTTTTTCTTGTTATCACTGCTGTTAATTGCATTATTAGGTTGATTTATTCCCTTAAAATTTGGCTTTCATTAGGCACCGAACGCTATCCCAGCCAGAAGTGGTTCAGAGCATCTCCCTTTTAATGGGGTGTTGTAAAAAGATGCCACATAATCCAGCATTTGTGCAATATTTATGCCATTCCAAGTGTAATCACGGGTAGATTTTAATTGCTAGGGTACACAGATAATTACAACTCTTTGAAAGTGTTGAATTGTCACGAGGGAACAAATTGTCTGAGTGATGTCTTAAAGCGGGGACCAGCTCCATTACCCACCATGGAAATTACTGGCTTGATAGATGGTTACATGACTTCTTAATTATTGAGCTAAAAGCCCCCTGTTGCAAATAGAATTGTAGTTCAGTTTGCAGGATATTAAGTAGTAACCAGGGGGGAAAAAAAATGAAAAAATTCCTCCAAAATTAAACTTCTAGGACCATAAAGAAAAAATTCTCCTGAACTGAAGTGGGATCATAAATATTTAAGTCCTCTCAGCAGACTTGTGCACTGTGTGGGGCGTTTCATAGAATCGTGGATTGGTTTGGGATGATCCTGAAGGATCGTCCAGGAAGGTGGGCAGGGACACCTTCCACTAGACCAGGTTTTTGAGAGCCCCATCCAACGTGGCCTTGGACACTTCCAGGGATGGGGCAGCCACAGCTTCTCCGGGCAAAGAGGAATTCTTTGCCCATTTGTGGATGCAGAAAGGAGCTGGTGGGGCTGCAGGTTTGAATCTCTTGGGTACGTTCCTTGAGGATGCTCCATTGCTCCAAGGGTTTGTGGTCTTGGGGCATGGAGAGAACGTGGGATTGGTGGCACGGTGGTGGCTCTGTCCCACTGGCGCAGGGACACCACCTAAGCCGTTTGCCTTTGTGTTGCAGCTGGCGCTGAGGGGACCAGCGGGACCCATGGGGCTGACGGGGCGCCCGGGGCCCATGGTGAGTGAGGGGACAAGAGGGGATGGGCTCTGGGACACCTCCATACATGGTGTGAATCTATTGTGGAAAAATCTAATTAATTGTGTTCTCTGTCCCAAGGGACCCCCGGGCAGTGGAGGACTAAAGGGAGAGGCTGGAGAAATGGGACCTCAGGTGAGTGTGGGCAAATGGGGAAACAAAGGCATGGAGCAGCCAGTCCTGCTTTAGAGGATGTTGGGAAAGAGGGATTCAGTAACCCAGTGCTAGTGGAAAGTAGGAAGGTGTGGGAACATCATGTAAAGGTCCCTTCAAGTGTCCTAATGCAGGCTCGATAATTTTATGCCAACGGTGTAAAATCCTGCGGGTGGTATTCCCTTCCTGCAAGGACATCCATGGAGGAATCCTGTAAATACAAGGTAGTTTGGAGTGTGGGGGGTTCACTAAAGCTCAGCAAGTTGTTCTTCCAAGCTGCAAATCCTCCATTAAGGAGAAGTTCCCATTTTCTTTTAGTGGGGGATGTGATTTATCTGCCCCGTGTGGAGCTGCTTGCAGGGCAAAAGCTTCCTCATGGACTAATGCCTGCAATTCCTGTTCTGGGATGCTCAATCCTGAGCTTTCCTGGTGTGTTTGGAACCCTGGGCTCTGCCTGTGGGGTTCACCTCCCACTTCCTAGCCCTGGAGTCTCTGACAGCGCCAGCAGTGCTTGGGCACCGACCACCAGATCTGCTCATGGTGCCTTCGGGTGATGGCATTTCATGCTCTCTCCTTGATGCCTTGCAGGGTCCACGAGGCATCCAGGGCCCTCCCGGTCCAGCAGGAAAGCCCGGCCGCAGGGTGAGTGTCCTGGCAGCTGCTCTGATGCTGCCTTAGCTACAATTCCTGCTGCCAAACAATCCCCGAGCCCCCAGAGCGTTGTGCAAGAACTGGCTGGAGACCAGCCAGGGGCTGGTCCAGGACCTCTCCGGACATCTGGACACGCAGGAATGGGGAGGATGAGAGCTGAAAGCTGGGCAGTGTGGGGAGAACTGGGAGGTCACACGGCCCACTCTTTTATCTTGGGTGGGGTTTTTTTGGGGCTCTGTTGGTGTTGAGGTCATACCTGTCTGAACGCCTTGAACTGGTTGGGCAGTCCCCAAGGCTGGTGTTGAGGTTGTAGCTGCCTGAATGCCTTGAACTGGTTGGGCAGTCCCCAAGGCTGGTGTTGAGGTTGTAGCTGCCTGAATGCCTTGAACTGGTTGGGCAGTCCCCAAGGCTGGTGTTGAGGTTGTAGCTGCCTGAATGCCTTGAACTGGTTGGGCAGTCCCCAAGGCTGGTGTTGAGGTTGTAGCTGCCTGAATGCCTTGAACTGGTTGGGCAGTCCCCGAGGCTGGTGGTGTGTGAGGAGGATCTGGTCCCTGGGGGTTTCTGAGCCTGGTATAAATTGTGCTCACTTGCTCTGTCAACACTCCCTAACGCTGATTTTTATTTCACATCCTCCTCTGCCCCATCATGATTCCACTTGCCGGAGGAAGAAACAAGCAAGTCTTGTGTGACCCACTTCTGGCTTCCTTAAAACCGAAATGATCCCATTTCAATTTGCAGACATCATCATTAGCATATCTTAGAGCGTGCCGGAAGATAACTATTAAAAATAAAAACCAATGGCCATGTCCCAGCATCCCACGTAGTGAAGCAGCTTTGCTGCCGTTTGTCTCCCACCCCTCCTTAGCTCCAGGCTGAGCCTGGATGTTGCCTCAAACACAGGGCAGTGGGTTTTTTTTCCCTCCCCAGCCTGTGAGATCCAACTGAAATAAACCCTCACTGGGGCACAGATGGCCCTGCCCTACCCTTCGTGTCTGACTTGGCTTGTCTCTGTTGCAGGGACGAGCTGGCAGCGACGGTGCCCGGGGAATGCCAGGCCAGACAGGACCAAAGGTATTCATGTCTTTAGGACCACGTACTTATGTCTTTGGGGAATCTGCATCTGCTTTTTAGCAGGAATGAACTGAGAGAGGAGGTGGTCCAGACTCCTGTGAAGTTATGGAAGTTGAGAAGGAGGTTAAACACACTCCTAGAAGGCAGAATAGCAATTTTTCTTTCATTTTCTTATTTTTTTTTTAATGCAACTCTTTTTAATTGCTGGATCCTCTTAAGGATGAAATATGCTCCCTTGTTTATGAATGAAATATGCCACAGTTGCAGAACAAATACTTTAGAATCCCAATTACAAAAACCAAACATGTGTGAGTGGTTGGAAACATCCTAGAATAGAACTACCAAAAACATACCTATTAGCCGGGTGAGGAAATGTAGGAGACGTGGTGAGGAATTCTAATCCCCCGTGTTTTTATTTGAGACAAAAATCCCTTCATTGTGCTGGTATTACCAAGCAAGGAAGAAGCTGAAATGGAATGCAGAGAAAGTTTGCTAAGGGAATCGTGTCTTAGAAGGTTTAAGTACTTTATTATGTAGATACTTAAGGCTGGAATAGATGGGGGGTTTTGATACAGAGACAGGAGACTGTAAATCATTTATCCAGTGAAGTGCTTAATGAGAGTCGACTGCCCTCAGAGGAGGGGATGCCAGGGAAGAAGGGAAACAGAATAACGAGCAGTGCTGGGAAGGAGGAGGAAACCTGCTGTGAGCAGAGGCAGAGGGATGCTCTAGGACCTGCCAAAAGGTGGGAGCTGGAGGTGCATCCCAGACAGCCTTGGAGAGCACAGTCTGCCCAGGGGTAATGGAATTTCCTTCCCTTGTTTTCCTTTCCATTGTGGAAGGGAGGAACTGGTGCTATCTTAGTAATTCAAATACCATGAGGGTGTGAAAACATAAGTGGCTTCACCCCTTTACAGACAAAAAAGGGACTTTTCTGCCCATTTGGCCTCGCTCACTGTCACCCACGATTTGCAACAGCCCTGTGCCTTCTCTCTTCTCCAAAGAGTTGAGGCATTTGGGAAAAGCTTCTCTCTGTGCATTCCTGTCCTGGTTTCATTTAGACTGTTTCCAGAATTTCTTTCCTTGGAGCGTCCAGGAAGGATGGGATGGATCACAGTACAGTCCAGGATGGTGTCTGGGGACCTGCTGGCAGGTGTGGGAATCCCAAGGTCCAGTTTGCTCACCAGTGGCTTGCAGTTTGTAATTCTATGGAATTAAATCTGAATATATGGACTAGATGAACCTGGCTAGAAGGGAGATGCTTTAGATCCCGAAGAAGTCACCCAGAGAAACACTGAAATCCACATGGAAAAGCATTTAAAATGTAGATGTCCAGAAGAGTTTAATTCCAAATGATTTTGAGGAGGGTTTTTAATTTCCTGTATTAATCTATAACTTTGAAATCGTGACTGGTCTGATGGAAGGTGAACACTGAGTGTCTGAGGGGGAAAAATCAATCCCTCCTTGACACAGAGAAGAAACAATTCGGAAGGATATTCAGCTGCAGGTGGAAATGTGCTCTAAACTGGTTTTCCTTGCAGGGTGACCGAGGGTTTGATGGCTTGGCTGGTTTGCCTGGTGAGAAGGGAAACAGAGTAAGTTTTCCTCCTCCTGTCTTCTGAGAACTGTCTGGAATAAAACCTTGGCAGGAGGAGGTGGCTGAGAGGGGCTGGGAGGAGGGAATGAGCCACAGTGGTGTAATGAGGAGAGGCTGAGTGTCCCCATGAGCATGTGGGATGTCACAGCATCCCTCCCAGCATTCCCATCCCAGGAAGCTGCCAGATCCTTCTGGGACTGCTCAAAATTGGAATGGGGGGGGAAAAAATGCCTTAATAAAATGCAAAGTTAAAAATAAAGCAAGAGGCAAAACCTGCTGTCTCAGACAGTGCAGTTGGGGATGGAAATTGCCAGAAATTACAATCTCTTTGCTTTATAATTAAACAATGGGCCAGGGGGGGATGCAAGGAGGTGTTTGCTTTGGCAGGCTGTGAGTCCCTCCCCTCCCTGGTGAGTGCAGCCACTGCTTTATGAAGCAAGGGAGTGTTGGAGCAGCAGAGATTGAATCGTGATTGCAAGTCACACAGGGAAGGGGAGATGGTGCCTGGGAGAGATGTTTAATCAGCCAGTGCTGGAGTGGCATGGCCTGGGCACAGCAATAAGTGTGTGCAGAGCACGAGTCCTGCTCCGGCAGGAGTTCCTCAGTTCCCAGTCTCCTGACAAAGTGCCACCAGTAAATCCAGCCCCAGGGGATGAGTGGGGGGATGCTGGAGCCCAGGAGGGATGGAGAGGGGCTGCTGCTGCTTCAGAGAGCACAGAGACAGCACAGAGGGTACAAATGCCTTCAGCAAGTGCAGACAGAGAAGTCGAATCCATGCTTGCTTTATCACCATTCCCTGATGTTTCCCATTGCCAGAGTGTTTCTGCCTTCTCTGAAGCATTCCCTGCCTTTCCTTTATAGGGTGAGCCAGGCCCCCACGGACCCCCAGGAGCACCTGGAGAGGATGGGGAGAGGGTAAGTCTGTCTGTGGATTCAGAAGCCCTTTGAATTCATAACGAACCCCTGCAAACCAGAAGCAGATGCACCATCAGCCAGAGACGTGGCAAGAGCAGCCAACACACGAGAGCTCCATCCCTGTGCCCTGGGGATGCTGCTCTGGCCCTGGTGGGAGGGAAGCAGAGCAAGGACATGGGAGCAAAGTGACAAGAAGAATTTGGTTTTAAAGAACTGGTCAGAAAACTCAGGTTTTGTTGAAAGGAAAAAAAAGATGCCATAAGAAAAGTGTTCCTCCTCTTGGTGAGCAAAATATCGTTTGTGATTATCTGAGATGCAGAGAATTGCAGCAAGACTTGGGGAAGAGAAATTCCAGGCAGAGGTGGGAATCAAAGATGAAATTGTTCCCTTCTCTTTCCACTCTGTTCAGTCAATAACCAACCGTCTCTAGCGAGGCTCAGACAAAGTGATTACAGCTGCAGAGTGCCTGGTTGGAGGGCAGAGATGGAAGAGGCTGAACCCGCGGGTGTGAGGAGCGTGTGGTTGAACAGGAGGAGCCCCGATGGATTTCCCAGGCTCTAATCCCCTTCCCCGAGATTTTCTTTCCACCTTTGGCTATTTGTTTCTCCTGTAAAGCTCAGATAATAACACCTTCCTCACGGCAGGGTTGGGAGGATTAATTAGTTGCGGCTCTAAAGTGCTTTGAAGTTGAACAGGGCAAACCTGTGTCTTGAGGGGGAAGAACGAGTGTCTGGAGAACTTTAATGCTAAAAACGAAAAGAAACCATCCGAGGTGTGCAGGGAGCTCAGGGGGTATAACTGAGAAGAGGAGCGTGAGTTTTCTCAGCAGAGGAGGAGGGTTTACAGGGCCTGGCTGCTGGGATTGATTCCCTAAGAGGGAGCCTCAGGTTTGGGGTGACCTAAAACAACACCAAGGCAGCACCATCTAATAATTTGGGGAGTTTGTTGGGACATCAGCAAGATATGGGAGTGGAGAGATGAACCCTCCACTGCCTCTGAGGTTTATCTGAGGAGCCCTAGTTTGGCTAAATGCCATTGCCAGGGTATTGCTCCCACCCTGCCCTGCCACTCAGTTTGGTATGAAATCTTGTGGCTGTTGTCTCACGTGCCACAAATTGTGTCTACAACGTCTGGTCTGGGAGCAAAATCCATCTTTATAAACATCAACATGAATTGTGAAGTATCCTTGGAGCATCCCTAATCCCTGGTAAATTCTGCACATGAAGCTTTAGTCTCCAGGCTTACAAGGTCTTCCTCATGCAGAGATACCCCTCCAGTCCTCCAGGGAAGCTGCTTTTCTGTGTGATTATTATTTAACAAGAACGAAACACCTGCGATGTGACTAAAATATAACTGGGTTTTTTTCTGTCTCTTGCTGCTTCTCTCCTTCCTTCTGCTGCTGACCAGGGAGATGATGGAGAAGTTGGACCCAGAGGTCTTCCTGGAGAACCTGTGAGTATCTTCCCCACTGGCTTCATGTCCTGCAGCACTGCTTTGGGCAAGGCTTTGAGGTGACATTGGTGTTCTTAGGTGTCCCATGGGGCAGCTTTCCTGGTACTGAGCAAGACCCTCGAGGTCCTGCAGGGACTGAGCTTCTCTTGCTTGAAGCTCCCCATGACCAGTTTGGAGAGTCTGTGCTGCAACAGCTCTGCTTTGCTTATTTTCATTAGGACACCCACCACAAAGAGAAGATGGTCTGGGCTCTTCAGTTTGATTGGCTTTATGTTGTTTGTTTGGGGTTTTTTTAATTGATTTTGTTTGCTCGCTGGCTGGTCATTGAAAAGAATGTACCTGTAAATGTAAAGCTTAGCTTAGATTGGTCTTATAATTTTCCTGCCTGTATCCTTCTTCCTGATTGAGGATTGAGGTAAGTAGGCTGGGGTAGAAATTAGATAGGATAAAAATGTGTGAAATACAGGTTTTGTGAGTGTTGATAGAAAAGTTCAGTGAATAAAAGGCTTTGTCTGCTATCCCAGGGCAGTGGCAGCTTCACCAGGTAGCCCCTGCACACTTTGCTCTGTGCAGTGTCAGTGATCCCTTAGAAACCTCAGGGTGAAATCCTGGTAGGATTGAATTAATTGAATTTATCCCTCGTGTCACTGGGGTCAATATTCTGCTCTCAGTGCACAAAACTTCGTAAACCTGCAGTTTGTCCATGTTTGGGCCCCCCAGTAACAGCTGAACCAGGAGGTGGGAATTCCTGGGATCACTGAGGTTAAAGGAGATGTCAGTGGGCTTGGACAAAAACCCTTTGGACCAACCCAAAGAAACAGGTTCACAGAGTATCCCACTGAAAAAAAAAAAAACAAACAGTTTTGTTGTCAATAAGATACTCTGAAAAAGCATTTCTTCCCCTAATACTGAGTATTTCTTACTTTATTGGCAACAGCAAGCCCTGCTTCTGGCTGGCTGCAGATTTTTGCGTGTAGTGCAGTTGTTGGCTGCTTATTTCATCCAAAATGCATTTCCTTTGTTATGAAAAGAACATTATCTGTCATTTACCGTCGGCTTTGCTTTCAGAATGTCTCATTTGGTTGTTCTAAGGCCCAGCGTGGTGGCCCGAGAGTAATTGATGAGAATTGTTGGACACAGTTCATGTGAGAAAGGGAAGGGTTGGCATTTACAGACTCGCTGGAACTAAATTATAGACAAGATGTCTGATTAACTTCTGGGAAAGATTAATCAACTCAGCTATCTCTTTAGCACACATCTAAGCAATAACTTATGGGTTATTAACTACTTAAAAGCGTTTATGTGCTCAGGTAAAACAGCAACAAAAGAGGAGCTTAAATGATGACAATACATGCAGGGAAGTTTATTTCTTTTTTCAGCAACAGGAGTAAAAATATCTGGGATGGCCAGAATCAAGGTTTCAATTGCATTATAGGAAACTTTGTCATAAATATAAACTCCTAAATCTGGGTGTTTGTCATTTTCTCTGCTCTGAGCCAAAGGAGAGTCTTTCCAAATGTAATGGTGATTGCAACTAGTGGTGGGACTTCAAAAATGCGTTTTTCTTTGTCCTGCTCCATTTCCTTCCAGTTCCCATCACCAGCTGATCCCAGCAGAATTCCTGCTGTGCTGGGGCTGGTTCACGACATTAGCTCAAAGTTTTCAGTGGCTGGGACAGACCCCTTGGTTTTTAATCCATTTTTTTTGCCCCCTGAAAACAGTGGTTTTTGCAGGATCAAAATCCCCACGGCCTCCAAGATGAGACACTTTATTAAGATCTATTTTTTCCTGTAGCATTTCATTTTAATTCCTCGGTTCTGTCTACATCATAAAAAGGGAGACATGTAATATCTGGGCAGACAGATAAAACCGTTCATCAATCATGAATGATTTTCATCCATGGCAGTGAATGAGCACCATCCGTACAAATTCCCAGCATTCCCTTATGGTCCCTCATTTCAGAAAGGGCCTGTGGTTAAAAGCTGAGCTCTCAGACCTGCAGTGAGTGCACACAGACCCCATCCCTTTCCTTCAGCACAACCCGCCCTGAAGGCTCAGGAGGTGCTGGGAGAGCATTTGCAAAGCCTTCTATTGCAGCAATATAATTCTCCTGCCATGCTTCTGCTTATTCAGTGTGATGCTCCAATCCTACCAATTTCCCTGCAGATGACATGAGGTTAAATCTGGTGAGAGAGCTGGAAATGGAAAGAAAACACCAGGATACCAGGAGGTCCTGACTGGTTAAAGTTGAAGAGCCAAATGGCTGTGAAAATGTACATTTATGCTGCAGGCTGAAAACCTTTCCCAGCCTTGCTGAGTTGTATAGATTGGTGATGATAAAAGCTAAATCTAGAGAGATTTTGAAGTGCTGACCCTAACAATCCATTAGTGTTATCAGGTCATCCTTCATAATACTCCCCATCTAGAACGACTTGGCTGCAAAGTGTTTTGCATCCTTGTGTGCATTACAGGGCAACCCAGGGATATGATTAAATTAATAAAAAACAAGTTGGTTCCAGTGGATTTTCTCCCAGTCCAAAGAATAAATGCCCGTGCCTATATTATTTATCTTTACAATTCAAGGCTGTGTGCATGAAAGATTTCTTCTCCACCAGTTTTTAAGTCAAGAAAGCCGCTGTTGCTGCAGAGCCATTGAGGTCACTGCCGTGTCCCTGGGCAGTGCAATGCTCAGCCCTGCACGAGCTCATCCCAATCCATGCTCGGGGAGGGGGACTGGGAATGCTTAACCCCATTTGTTTCCCCCCACAGGGACCCCGAGGACTGTTGGGACCGAAAGGGCCACCAGGACCCCCAGGGCCACCGGTGAGTTTGCCAGGGCTTGCTGCCCTGCCTGAGCCTTCCAGACAAAAATACCCCAGATCTCCATTAGTCATTCAGGCAGATAATCCAGCTGCATAATTTTCTATATCTGTGCAATGAGAAGCAGTGGTATTCAAAAAAAAAAAAAAAGAAAAAAGAAAAAAAAGAAAAAGATGGCTCAAAATCTCTATTTCCCCCCCTTATTTTCAGTGGTGTCACGTCCATTCAGGGCAGCTGAAGATTTGGCCCACCTGAGTAAATATTAATGCCTCGCTCGGGCCGAGAGGGAAGAACGGGAGTTATTAACACAGTGGCTTCACTATTAACTTTTGCCTGAGGGCCGGTGAGGCTTTAAAGCAGTTTGTTCATATTTCGGGTGAAAGCTGAGGAAGGAGAGTGTTGGTTTGTATTCAGGGGACAAGCCACCCTATCCATGGAAGTGCCCACGAAGGGGTTCTCTCCCTAAATCGCCACCACTCGCTGGAGTCCCAGCACTTAAAAACCCAAAGCCAGGTTGCTGCTGGAGCTGAAGGGGTCAGTGTTTAAAGGGGAGGGTTGTGAAGCCCTTGACCCCTCCTGGGACGTGAGGACATCCTTGCTGTGAGCTCCCAGACCCGCTGAAATTTAACGAGGGGAAATTTAATGCGAGATTCGCTCCAAAACTGTCTCATCACCCACAAACGTGACATTACACCCAGACACCTTGTGCTGCCCCACAGCAGAGGATTGGCCTCAAGAAAAGGGGGCTCAGGGAGACCTTCTTGCTCTCTACAAGTTCCTGAGAGGAGGTTGTAGTGAGGTGGGTGTCAGTCTCTTCTCCCGGGTGACAAGTGACAGGATGAGAGGAAATGGTCTCAGGTGGTGCCAGAGGAGGTTTAGATTGGTTATCAGGAAAACTTTCTTCATGGAAAGGGCTGTCAAGCATTGGAATGGGCTGCCCAGGGAAGTGGTGGAGTCCCCATCCCTGGAAGTGCTCAAAAAGCCTGTGGATGTGGCCTTTGGGGACATGGTTTCATGGTGAACGTGATGATGGGTTGATGGTTGGACTTGATGATCTCGGAGGTCTTTTCCAACCTTAACACTTCCCTGATGACAAAACAGTGACTGGGGAACATCTCCAGCAGACCATGGACCGTGTTCTCCCTCAGTGACGACGCTCAGGGAGTGTTGGACCCCATTGCCTTTTTGTTTGGGCTCAGGGCAGCTCAGCCCCTGTTGCCTTTGCCCGCCTGCCTTGTTGAGGGATGCCTTGCACCCCAAGGCAGGTGTTTTATCCCCCGTTTTCCTTTGCTGCTCTGTGCCTGTTTGCTGTTGGAGGCAATCCAGCTGTGACATTTAGCCGGGATTTGCTCGACCCGGTGCCGATTGTGTCTCCCAGGCAGGTTAAACCAGTGGGAAAAGCACTGAAATGACTTTTTAAAGTATAAACCAGATCCGTGGAACTGGCTGCTTTACCAAACACCTTTAGAAAATTGTTCCCTTTCCACGTGGTCCAAAGGACTTCTTGATGCTGTTTTTTTATGGCAATTTCCCCTCTTTTCTGGTGCAAAATAATGAGAAACTTTCTTACTGCTGTTTTTTAAATCTTTTCTCAGGGTGTGGCGGGTATGGATGGACAAACAGGTCCCAAAGGGAATGTGGTAAGTTCTCACTGCAAATGTTTGCAGGCAGCTCAGACATTATATAGAGCAAAATGTAAAATGTACTCTATTAGATTAGATTTGCTAATTGCTTTTTAGCCTGGTCTAGATTCCTATCAGAGCCTTCAAAAAACACGGAGAATATCTTCCTACAGCAAATGGATGTTAATTTATTATAACTTCAGATGGAATTACACATTATTTCCCCATGAAAGATGAAACATTTTCATCAAGATGTCTGTTGGTCTAATGAATATCAAAATACAGTAATTTAACTGAGAGGAAAGAAGTCTTTCTGTGCCTCATACTTTGCATGGATCAGATGGAAAGGATTCCCTGGAGAAGAGCTGAGGCAGAGCCAGAGCCTTCCTCAGCTTGTTTGGGCTGCAAATCCCTGCAGAGAACTGAGTGTGCCTGGAAGTGACTTCACCCCTCCCTATCCCCACTGGGAGAAAAGCTGTTTGCAGGAGCTTTTGGTGGCTGGCAGAAGGTCAGAGAGGGTTCAAGGTGCTGTGAAGGTGTGGATCCAGGCGCTCAGGTCTACCCAGGCAGTGGGAAAATGCAGGGACAGGGATGGGGGGGATCCAGGAGTTGTGGTGCCCGAGGACACACCGGCCCCGCTCTCCCCTTTATACCTTCATCTCTGCCCTTGTCTCCTCACAGGGTCCTCAAGGTGAGCCAGGTCCCCCAGGACAGCAGGGTAACCCAGGTGCTCAGGTAAGACCAAAACTCCTTTTCCACAGGTAGGAAACAGGAATGATAATTAAACACAGGCGTCGCTTCCCTGCCAGAGACAGGACCAGTGACCTGGTGATTTCCTGGGAATTGGCTTGATGATGGTACACTGCTGGTCCAAAATCTTCCTGAAAATGCTCCCAGGTTCAGATCCCCCCAGTTCTCACCTGGCTTTTGTTGCAAAGCCAAGCCCAGGTCTAAGGCATCTCTTTGGCCGAGTCACACCTTGTGGCTCACGTCTGATTTTTAGCATCCCATGGTCCAGTTGCTCTGCAGCCAGATGGGTGATACAGAGGTCCAAGCTTTGCTGTCAGCCTTGTCCGTGGCTCTCAGAGAATCTCCTTCCTCAGAGCATTTCTGTTTCCACCCTGGGCTGAGCTAAAAGGGAATTTTATCGTCCCTCACAAGACATTTTGAGAATGAATGGAGCTGGGGCAATCCCCAGCCGTCTCAGGCACTAGAATAATGCTCAGCTGAGACCCTGCCAAGATGCATTTGGAAGGAATAACTTGTTCCTTAATGACCCTATTTTTTTTTCCTGTCTTTTCCCAGGGTCTTCCAGGTCCACAAGGCGCGATCGGTCCCCCAGGAGAGAAAGTACGTTTAAATATTGTAGCTCTTCCTTCAGACAACTGTTGCCACTGATATGCATTTGCTCCTTTGCCCCATATGTGACATCTGGTTGCAGCCGTGTCCATGAAAGTCTAATGCCTCTCATTCCAGACAGAGGAGAGATCAAGACAACACGGTTTACCTCTAATTCGTAATATTTGCATTCATTTCCCCTCTGAGGAGAAGCGTTTTGCAGGCAGCCTATGGTAAAACATCAGGAGAGGACTGAAAATTGTCTTTGCCTGTGAGCTGGATGGTAATGGGAGGAGCCCATGGATTTGGCTCACTCAGCTGAATTCCACTCCCTCCACCTCTCCGAGTTCCTGTGGCTGTTGATGTGGGGTGGGTGCTGCCCTTGGCTGTCCCCAGCAGCCCCGGGACCATCAGGATTTACAGAAGGCAAAGTTTTACCTACCAAAGGGTCATTCTCCAGGGCTTTGCTCAGCTCCCATTGAGCAGGGACAGAGAGCGGGTCCTGGTGTGTGCTCTGGGAGAAGCCTCTGCTGGTGTGGAGTGGACTCGAGTTATCGATAATTCTCCTGCAAAGGAGCCCATTAACAGTTCTATCAGATAAGTGGCACTTCCCAGTGGAGTGAGAAATCAGGGGTTGCTTAATTAAAAGGTGCTCACTGAGGAGTGTGAAACCAGCAAGGCCAGTCAGCTGGAGCAGCAGCTCCTCTCCTTTGCCACTTAATCACCTCGAGATTTGTCACCCAACAGTGGGCATCTCTTGAACCTGTGACCCCACAGTCCAACACCCTCCACCTTGCCCTGTGCCCCCGAGCAGCATCGTGTCCCCTCGGCGGGACACAGCGTTGGTACCCTGAGCTCTCAGTGCTGCATCATGCCTGTGTGTGTGAGCTGCCAGCACAGACACTGCAGCATCCCGGGATGCTGCAACAACCCTGCCCGCAGGAATAAACAGGCTCCCTATAAATTGTGGCAGCTTTTCCAGCAGGCTCGTCTCTGTGCAGCCTTTCGCAGGCAGGAGAAGCAAGAAATGTGGCTGACAAGCCCCGTCCTCTGATGCTCTGCAGACTCTGACCATTGAACTGCTGTTTTTCTGTTTGTTTTCAGGGGCCGCTGGGCAAACCTGGTCTCCCTGGCATGCCTGGTGCAGATGGGCCTCCGGTAAGTTGGTTCCCTGCTTGGCACTGAAGCTGATCCTGCCCCATCCACGCCGGGGTGGACTTTGGGCTTGGGAAGTGTGGTGAGCTCATGTCGTGGTTTAACCCCACACAGCCATTCCCTCATTCCCTGGGATCAGGGGGAGAATCAGAAGGGTAAAAGCTGGAAAACTGATGGGTTGAGATAAAACCAGTGAAACAGGGGATCAAACAGCACAGCCCACGAGGTCAGGCTCACCCTTGCCCCCGTGCCAGCTGGTTGTCCCCTGTCTCTGCTCCCAGCTTTGCTCACCCTGGGTCCTCCTCACCAACTCCTCAGGCCTCTCCTTCCTTCCCCCCCGTTTCTCCTTTCAGTTCTCCAAAATGCTGGCAGTTCCCCGAGGCAGGGACAGGCTCCTGTGTGTTTATTCACATCCCAGCACATGCCTGGGATGGTCTCCCCTCCCTCGGGGCTGCCAGGCACTGCTGCACAGCAGCGATAAGGGCAGGGTGGAATTACATGTCGGCGTTCTATTCTTGCAGCTTCCTCCTCTAACCCTGCTTTAAACGTAATTTGCTCCTTTGCTCTAGAAATCAGTCTTAAAAAAAAATCTCTGGCCTTTAAACCTGATCTCATTTTCCCCCATCTCAGTGGCACCCGGTTTTAAGGATGAAAAATATAGAGTCGTTGCATTCTATTAATGCAAATGCAGAGCGTGGCAAAAAAAAACCTTATTACATTTCCCATCCTGGGATTATCATTGCTACAGAGGGCACTTGGAACACCCGTACAATTGTTAGCTGAGTCAACAGAGCAGCTAAAGCAAAGCCCCGAACATCTCTAAATCTGTAGTTCTTGCTGTGAAATTCCTGCAGGAGCCTCCAGGGAGGTTCTGCTGGAGAAGCCTCCGGGTGTATTTTTGTGCAGACCGGAGGCTGTGTGAGACCTGCAGGCTGAGCACGTGTGGCTGTGCGTGGTCACGGGTCCTTTCCCACAGGTAGACATGTGGTGAGCAGGGTTTTGAGGGCTTGTCAACACGTGGGTTGCTCTTTCCAAGGACAAAAACCTGCCTGTATTCTATTTATAGAAATCAGTGTTGGAAGACACCTGAAAAATCCCTGGGGCCCTGACGTGTGTCACTGTTAAAGCCAACTCGGTTGCTCATCTATTTTTGATCTCAGCAGCAGTAATGGAGATGGGTTTGAAAATAGTGATGATTTAGGGCAGAGTGGACCAAGGCTTTTGAAATCGTGCTGCACATCCCTCGTGCCTCCCCTGGGGTGCACGGAGGTACCTGGAGCTGAAGGCAGCCGTGGTTCCATGAGCCCCTTTGTGCACTGAGGCTCTTGGTGCCAGTTAAACTCACAGGAAAAATCTGAGATTGCATTTTCTCCCATGTTTTATTGATGTAAAAATGACAGCTGTCATTTTGTTTCTTTATTAAACCAGCTTATTTTATGAAAGGCAGCTTATCTGACTTTCCTGTTCTGGGCCTGATGATGGAAAACACTCTTTGAATTTTCTTTGCTATGGTGGTAGGAATTCATTTCTGTACTTAAGGGAGAGAGCTCCTAAGTGAAGCAACCAGTGAGTGCAGAAGGTCTTGGTGGCTTTAGAGCAGCTGGATGTGTTTCCATCACCTTTATGAAAGGAAGGTCTCTGGGTGGGCAGTGAGTGCCCCTGCAGGGCTCTTGCTGTTGAAAACACATTGCCAGCCCAAGAGTCATCTTCCATCCTGGCTCTGTTTTGGTTCCAACAGTAGGGAAATCACTAAAAACCACTTTCATGGATTCCCCTAATTTCTCACTAATCCTCCAACCTGTATCTGAAGCAATTCCCTCTTTTGTTTTCTACTGCAAAAAGAATTCCAAAGGCTATCGATGAGAATGTGTTGGAAACTCTTGGATGTTGAGTTTTTCAGCATCAAATCCCAAGAGGAATGCTGGCCAGCATCCAGCCAGCCTCTGTCTACCAGGGATGCAGGTTAGCTGAGCATTTGTCATGAGATCTTGTACTGGACTCCAGGAATTAGGAATTTAATGCGGGGCTCTGACCAGTCTGGGCATCTTGTGACCTTCACAAGTTTGCTAACACATGGAGTTGATTTTATCTGTTTTCCTATCTGCAAAATTCATTGGCTTCTTGCTGCTGAACTCCCTGAGGTGTTTTAATATGCAAAGAATATTGAAAAATGGTTTGTGCTTCTCTGCTGAAAGGTGGTAAAGAGCAAAAATATAAATAACCAGGTAAAAAAACAACAACAACAAACAAAAACAAAAAACCACCAAGGATCCAAATGCTGCTCTCTTCGTTTTTGGAGAAAGCTTATTCTTGCAAGGTGGCTTCAAGGAGGCCAGTTGTGTCAGTAGGAGCTTCCTGGGGAGCAACCGTTCTCTGACAAATAAATCTCAGCTGCCACAGCTGCTTGTTGGCTTCCAAAACTTGAGACGTGCACTAAACCCAAAATCCTCTTCTCTTTGTCTCTTTTATTAACAGGGTCATCCTGGCAAGGAAGGTCCTCCTGGAGAGAAGGGCAGTCAGGTGGGTGTCAACGAGACCCTCATCATCCTGCGAAGAGATCTCCATGAGGCTCTGGGAATGGCTGGTTGGGCAGGGATGTGGGGCAGGGGAGGTGGCAAGAAGGAAACACAGTTGTAATTTACAATCTGAGCCCAGATTTCATCTTCTTGGTTTCCTCCTTGGGTGCTTGGCCTGGTCTTTTGTCAGCTCCTCCCAGCTCTCCTGGCAATACGGCTCTAGAGCACAAAAAAACTGACCCCGTGAAGGGAAGCTGCCTCTTGACAGACACAAATAAATATCCCTTGTGGCACAGGGAATACAGAAAATAGCTTTTTTTCTTAATTTTTATTATTTCCTGGTCTCCCTTTTTGTTCCCCTTACCCCTCAAAGTCCCTCTCTAACAATACACTGAGATTATTGCCGGAGGCAAGAGTCCGTCTGTCCAGGAGATTTACCATCTGCATTCCTGCTGCATCCCATTCAGTCAGAAAACATTACATTTGTCAAAAGTCTTTGATTAGAGCTCTGGCTTGATGGACATCTGAGCATGCTGGGTGCTGCCAGAACACAACCCACAGCCGTTTATCCGGCTGGTGCCGCATGGGGCTGAAAATTCCGACCTCTGCAGAACACAAGAAGCCAACAAATGGCTGTGTTGGTGATCCCTGTGCTGAAAGACACCCAGGAAATGTCAGGGAGGTGATTTTGGAGCTGCACTGGTGCTGCAGGGCTGTCCAGGCAATGTTCATGCAAGGTCTCGGATGGTGGAGGGCACGTTGGCTTCATCAGGCTGGATGTTGTACCTCTTTGAGAACTGGTTCTTTAATCCAAAACACAAATTGTCAGCCTCATGTAGAAATCCTCCAACAAGTTGTTGCTATCCTGACTCCTCTCATCCTCCTTTTCCTGTCGTATGGATCTTTGCTGTCAGCTCAGCCCAGCACACCTGCTCAAGGTGGTGCCCCTGCAGCTTTTGTGGCTGTTTTGGGCTATTTTCAGGCGGCCACTGACATTCCTGCCCGATCTGAAGCAGCCAGATGGTTGGGAAATTTGTTTTCCACACACTCTCCTTGTCCCTGCACCTTTGTGTTGCTTTTGACATGTTTTTTCTTTTTCCTTTTTGTCCACCCCAGGGTCCCCCAGGTCCTCAGGGCCCCATCGGTTACCCAGGACCACGTGGAGTCAAGGTAAGGCGGGTGCAGGAACAGTGTCCATGGCATGGCTTGTTCAGCTGGAGTTCTCCAGCTGGTGCTGCTGCTGGGCTCAGATGTCCTACCAGGGCACTTAAGGCCACCTTAGTGACCCAAGAGCATTTATGGCTTGAGTGAGCCTTGGTCCAGCATCTTCTCCCATCTGTGAGGATTGCAAATTCCCTGCTCTCCAACAGCCCCTCCTGGCATTGTTCAGCACTTTGGAGAGACTCCTCTTGGAATTCCCGGTGAGCACGGCTCGCTCCCATTCCCACTGTTCCCAGTTTACAACCAAAGTCAATCTCAGCCAGACTTTTTATTAACAAGGCTTGTTAATAAAACAAACCAGCCTATTCCTAAAACAAAGCGAGCTTTTCACGCTCCTGATCCAAAGCCTTGTTAGGCAGAGTTTGTGCATCTCAGCCAGGAGCTTTTTCACTGGATTGAGTTCCAGCTTTCCCTTCCTCCTGCTGCCTGCAGCCCTGCATGCTGATGGCAAGGCACTGGGTGGTTTTTTCCCCATTCAGCTCCATCAAGATGTGTTAGTTCAGGTGGAGATGCATCCTGCATCCCAAAGGTCCAATGAATCTGCAGGGATCTGCACTAGCAGACACCAACACAGCTTGGGGACTGACTGGAGGTGAAGTTAAACCCTCTTAAACCCCCCTGCATATTTTTTTTTTTTTGATAGCAGAAACCCATTTGCTGTTCTCCCTTCAAAATTTAAGCAGGATGTATTTAGCCAAAGCCAACTTCCATCTCATTTCTTGCAAGGTTGCAGATTGAGACAGAGTGGTCCATTAGGGAATGGTTTGCTGTTGTGTTTACCAGCAGAGTGGAACAGTTCCACATTAGCATGAGCTGCAGAAAGTGTGTGCACCAAACCCCACAGCCTCGGTCTGCCTTCCTACAAGCAGAGTTCTATTAAGTGCACGAGCCTCCAGCTTGGAAAAAAATGTTTGGCTTTGTAGATAAAAATAACTTTTAGCCCTTGCCTTGCTTACCAGAACCCTGTTCTGCTGCACAAATCTTGATGGATTTCTAATTATAATTTTTCTTGATGTGCTAAAGGGAATTAAAGTATTATTCCTCAAAAAAACCCCCACCCAAACCTGGAGGTTTCTTGTGCTGCATGGTACAGGTGGTGTAGATACCTGAGAGTGATGTTCTACCCCAGGAGACAGGACAGTGTGAGGGTGGGCAGGCCCTGGCACAGGCTGCCCAGAGAAGCTGTGGCTGCCCCAACCCTGGAAGTGTCCAAGGCCAGGTTGGACGGGGCTTGGAGCAACCTGGGATAGTGGGAGGTGTCCCTGCCCATGGCAGGGGGTGGAAGAAGATGGTCTTTAGGTCCCTTTCAACCCAATCCATTCTGTGATAAATGGGAAGTGTGGGTGTCCAACAGTTTGGGGCATAGAAGGGGCCCGATCCTGAGCACACTCAGCCCCTCCAGGCTGAACACCATGGACTGATGCCCTTGGAAAAGCTTTGGGGAGCAGCTGTTCCATGTCACAAATGCCCACACCAGTCATGTCATTTTTTTCCTGCTTTTTGGTGCCTGATTGTACTTAAAAAAACATAGTGGATGCACAGAGGTGAGAGCATGGTTAAAAAAGAGCTGAGCTGACCTCTGAGTGTTAGACATGGATGTTAGACTCCAACTCTGAGATTTTAATATGGATTCATTTCCCAAGTGTCCGTGCACAGCTCAAGCACTGGTTTTTCTGTGAATAATCAAGTGAACTCAGCCTGCTGGCAAGGCATTTGTGGGAATGTTTTCATGAAAAATGTACACAGAAAAAACCCCTTTCCATAGTGAACTTTATCCCTGGAAACAGAACTCGTGGGTAGACACCACCAACCCCACACACCAAATCAAGTCACCAGAAGTTGGGGTCTGTAAGATGCTCCCAGGTTACCCAAAAGCCGGAGGTCAGTGACTGAGATTTAATCAGCAAGATGTTTAGGAACATCACAGTTTGCAGAGATCCCACTGTCAGCATTAGAGAAAGCAAAAATGGCCACAATAAGCAACGATTTTTATTTTCTTCACTCCAAACTGTAGTGATACCACTGTAACATCTTGTTTTATCTCCTGCAAGGGAGCAGATGGAGTTCGTGGACTGAAAGGCACCAAAGGTGAAAAGGTGAGTTAATGCTGCACATTTAGGTTGAATTTCTGCAGCCTCTGAGCATTTTTGCAGATGGGTCCCACAGGATGTTCCCTGGGACATTTTCTTCTGTACAAGGAGTTTCTCTTGGACAAGAAATGTGACTGAGCACCCAAAGGACCCCCATAAGCTCTTCATTTTTGGAGTGGGTGCAGGCTGGGCACCTGCTGGGAACTTCTGCCACATGTTGACATGGACCTAGCAGTGACTGAGCCCCTGGGGTGTGCTCAGGTTTTAAGTTGTTCCTGGGGCCAGGTGTTACTGACAGCCCAGAATCCAGTGCTGGGGTGATTTCCTCCTGCCAAAGTTTGTCACTGGAGTGATTCCATGGAGCTGCAGGGTCTGAGAGTGTCACAGCTGAATAACAGGGCATGGGATGTGCTGCCTGGAACCCCAGTCAATAAGAGAGTCAGCACAGGCTATCTCTGCATGTCTCAAAGATGCAGTTGGGTTTCTCTCAGAGGAAGAGCAGGAGGTGGAGAAAAATCTTTCTCAGTTCAATGAACAGATCCATGTTCATTCCTTCCTGCCCCCTCCAGATATTCTGCAGCAAATCCAGCAGTTTTAGCAAGGGAATCCTTGCAGGGACCTTCCAAACTTCAAAAGTCTTTCTGGGAACTGTGTCTTCATTGCCTGTCAGGGACTAGCTGTGGGATGAGATACATTATTGATTGAAGCTCTGCAATTAAATCTTCTTGGCTGCAAGAAATACTGTCAGTGTCCTAGAGGTTGCCTCGGAGCTGGTGTAAAACACCCTCCATGAAAATAAAACCAGTTGTACTTCAGAAATAATTGGTTCCCAGTGCTGCCAAGGTGCTGTTATTCACATCAGGCCAGATTTGTGGTCTTGGCTGGCAGCCAGAATGGGATGGAGAGAAGAACACTTGTTGGGATCCCTTGGGACCAGTCACAGACTGGCCAGGTTTTGTGCACACCAAAGACTTAGAGGAGCTGATGTGATGGGCAATGTGGGGACCTCATCTTGTCCTCCCTGAGGAGAGAGCCTAGAGAAGGGGTTTTTGGTTGTTTTTTTTTTTTTTTTTCTTTTTTCCCCCCTTTTATTCACCCTGTCTGATTTTTCCCTTCCCCACCATTTAGGGTGAAGATGGTTTCCCTGGCTTCAAAGGTGATATGGGCATCAAAGGAGACCGGGTAAGAGTCTGTGACCAGAGTGATCTTGTTGTGCTTTGCTTTTCAAGCCCGTGTGTTATTCAAAGGAGTTGAATAACAGTTCAGGGAGAGCAGCAAGGTGGGTGCTCTCAGTTCAGGGAGAGCAGCAAGGTGGGCTCCTGTCAGAGCCCTTCTGGCACAACACAACTCGAGGCAGGGATGCAGGAACTTCGTGTTCACCTCAAGCACAGCAGTTGTGAAGCCCTGACTTTTCTAATCTCATCTTGAAGGTACAAAAAGCCAGAGAGCCCTGTCTTGCTGCTTTGGCTGCAAGGAATGCTGTATGATCCAGCCGTATCACATATTAATTTTCAATATCTCTTTTCCCCTGTAATATTCCATCTAAGGCCTGGTAGGCATCTTTATTTGCTGTGCTTAACATGCTTCTATCCCAGCAGTGGGAGGTATAAAATCACCAGGAACACACTTTATTAAAACCAGAGCGGTGCTGTGGAAACTGCCAGGGGTGGAGTGTTCTGCAAGATCTGCTCTTCAGCAGCAGGAGAGGATGCCTGGTCACAAAACCTTTTAAAGGAGCACATGGACCACCAGAATCCCCAAATCCCTCTTGGATACAGGCAGTGGCTTTACAGCACTTCTGTCCATCCTCTCTGCCCAGCCCTTGGGGACAGGGGACTGTCCTTAGAATGCCTGGGCCTTGGTGTCCCCTGTGCTCTGAAACCCTCCCAGGGATTCACAGAGCTCTGCCTTCATTCATTGCCACGTTTAAAGGAAAAATTAATGTCTTGTGTGAAGGTTTGCAAAAGTTTGCAAAATCCTCCATTTCTCCTGAACATTTGAACAATCCAAAGCTTTCTCAGCCCTCACTTCTTGCCAAGGGCTGAAGGTGACATCTCGGGGAGGTGGCTCCTGCCCTCACCAAAGGCATAAACTCCTTTAAACAAAGCTCAGCCTCCAGTTCCCACCATCAAGCTCATTCTGCTCCACAGTGAGCAGTGAAAGGACAAGGGGTACTCCTGAGCCTCATGGATGAATCTGTGCCCACCAGCTCCTGGTGAGCCAGGAGAAGGCTGCCTGTGTTCCCAGCGTGGAGACATCTCCTGTTACCCTGTGTGACAAAGTGACAACTGTTGTCCTTTGAGCTGGAGCTGGCAGTGTCACAATCCCTGTTAAGAGCTCCGTCCTCTCCGCTCTCAGATTTCCTAATGATTTTCAGCACAAAAGCTCCAGTCCCCCCTTTATTCTCCAGTTGCCTGGTTGAACCCTCAATTAAACACTTCCCAGGCCTTGCTTGCACATCAAAGCACAGTTTGGGAAAGGGTGTGTTGCAATCGGAGCTAATAAAGGCTCTCTTGGTGGAAAGGTTCTGTGTGTAGATGCTGCAGGAAAAGGTGGATGTGTGAGAGATGATGGGCCAGGCTGGGGGAATAGAAGTGTTGATAACACTCCCCAGTTGACAGCCTGAGCCTCCTGGTGAAGACCAGGAGTTGTTTTAGCAGCTCCAAGTTGTATCTGTTGGGCAGCTGTGAGGGTATTGCTGGCAGCAAACGTGGGATCTGGGACCCTCCAGCCTCATCAATGCTTGTCCTGTGATTAACAGGGAGAAATTGGACCTCCTGGCCCCCGGGGTGAAGATGGTCCCGAGGGTCCCAAAGGTCGCTCAGGCCCCAATGGAGATCCAGGTCCTCTTGGTCCTGCTGGAGAGAAGGTGAGTCTCGAGGATGGAACCGCCCAGGAGTGTTTTACACCAAAACTCACTTTTCTTGGGCGTTTTGGGTGGATGGCCAGAACAGTGCCCAGCATGGGGGGACAGTTTGAGGGCAGAGGGATGAAGAGAAACTGTAGGAGCTTTGTGTGAAGAGCAGCCTAAATGGTTCAACACAAAGACCGGAGGAGACCAAGGGAAGTGGGTTGAGTGCAGCAGCATGACTTGAGTGTTGACACTTTGGTCCCTCTGGGATTATCTGCTTGGGCACAATGTCTTGAAAAGAAAAGAGGTAAAAATGAGTAATCCAAAGTATCCCAGACTCCAGTGTAATTTCTAGGTACATCCAGTTGAAAAAAAAAAATTGGATACAAACCCCAACCATTCCCATGAAGTCCCCGGCACATTTAGAGTTCTCACCTTGCATCAGCCCCCCTGGGTGTCCCTCCGGAGGGCAGAGGATGATCTCAGTGCCCCAAGAGCTTTATTCCACCCACATCTTGCTTTGCCCTTGACTCCTCTGCGCTCGGCGTCTCCCCTTTCTGCTGGTGCAGATCTGAAGCTGCTCTCGGGGTTCTCTTGCCCAGGATAACACACCTCCATTTGTGTTCCAGGGGAAACTCGGCGTGCCAGGACTGCCTGGGTACCCGGGCAGGCAGGGCCCAAAGGTAACTGGGTCTGGGCTTTCTTTGGGATGGGTGGGATGTCCCTGGGGTGACACTGCCCAGCTCTGACAGGGCAACTGTGCAGAAGGCTCAGCCCCCCACTCGTGGGATGAGATCCCTCCTTCCCTACCCACGCAGGACAAGAATATAGATGGGTAACAACAGCTCCCAGCCCTTGGCTGGTGGAATTCAGGGGCTGGTTCTGCATGGCTTGGAGTCTCCTAAAGTGGTGGGAAGAGATGGAGAAGGATGGGGTGTGCAGGGCAAGGCTCCCTGTGAGCTGTATCGGGCATAATAGTCCTTCTCCTTGTATTATATTTTATATCTTCCAAGATCGGTGCTAGTGTTATCTAATTAATTAAGGAGAATAACTAATGAATCAGGGCCTCCCTGAAATGAAAATAAAACTGCCATTTGCAGATTTGCAAACATCCTTTGTAGCTTATCTACGCGCCCACCTTCATTTGGGCCATTTTCAAGTCATTTTTTTAAATTAAAGCTGTGAATTCCACTACACAGACTAAGGCGATAGCCCAGTTTTTATGTGCCCTGGAGGCTCTGGGAACTTATGTTTTTGTTAACTTTTTTAAAAGAATAATATTTTATTATTCATGTTCATTGCTTAGAAAAAAATAAAGCAGGCTTGTTTAAATTTGGAGACGTAATTATCTGCAAGAGGTTGTTTTCTTCAGTTTTGTGGTTGTGGTGTTGATGGTTTATTTTTTAATTTGCATTTTATATGTGGGGTAGAGGTTGGGGTTTTTGCATTTCTTCGACTAATTCATATTTTAAAAGCAGCAGCAGCTATTCTCCAGGCACTCACATCAGAAAGGAACAAGCCAGGAGTTAAATTTTCATGTGTAACACAGTGACTTAGGAGCTAAAATCCAAATTCCTGCCTGTTCCCTGGGCGCCCGCCACAACCGTGGGCTTGGGCCTTTGCAGTGACTGCTAATGAGGCATGGACCTTCTTTTTGTTGTTGTTATTTCTGGATGAAATTTCACTTCTGAGGTCACTTCAGGTCTGTCTGGGCTCTTGCTGTTATTAAGGTTTAAGAAAGGAGGGCTGGGAGCTGTAGATGTTGGCGGGCGCCCACCGGGGTCGTTCCAGGGCTGGTGCGGATGGACAGAGATGACCCTTTGGGTCTCCTGAGCCTCTCACTCTCTCTTTGCTTTGCTCTTCCCCCAAAGGGCTCGATCGGCTTCCCAGGATTCCCAGGAGCCAACGGAGAGAAGGGCACAAGGGTAAGAGCTGCTTTGGCAGGACATTGGGGTCCCTCCACGGCCGGGCGGCTGCTCCGGCGCCTTTTGCCCCAAGAGTCTCATGCCAGGATGAGTTCCCAGCACCAGACCGGTGAGAGGCTCCCCAGGCCGGCTGTTGGCAGAGGAGGAGGATGCTGACAGCACAGTCAGCTCTGCAGCTTTCCAATTAAACCCGGGAAATTTCCCCCTCAAGAGATTTTAAGAGGCTTCTCCAAACCTGAATCCTTCCCGCGCTGTCAGACTTCGCTCAGGGCACAAAGAGCTTTTTAATTAACAGTAATTATTAGGGATGGGTGAATCTGCTCGGAAGCGGCCAGAACCATCTTCAACCTGACTTGAAATTCTAAATGCGTAGCTGAAAGCTCATGCAAATTCCTCCTTTTAATAAGCTCTTCAAAATTCATAGACACCCTTAAAATATGGGGGCTCCATCCCCCAGACTTGTCTCTCCCTCTCACCCCACCTCCACAGACTTTGCTCTGAATAGGGATTGTCTAAATATACAGATTTATTTTTTATCTTGTGAAAAACATGCTTGAATTAAGGGATTCAGAGTACAAACAAAGTCATTTTCTGCACCAGCTCTGGTCACAGTGACAAGCACGGGGAGGGAGGATAGCAAGTGGAATTAGTTTCCTTTTTACTCTCATTTAAATACAAATGACTTCTAACAGACGGGTTTGAGAAGAGCCCAGAAAGTATAAATCACTTTGCACTGCATTAATATCATGCCACTGAAATTTGGTTTATAACCACCCCCGCCCCCTTTTTTTTTTTTATTCCACTGAGTAATTTCATTTCATTCTGAGCTTACAAATGCATATCCTCATCCCTCCCTCTGCTTCGGCCAGGCAGGAGGAGGGAGGCCATGAATAAGGCAGCTGCCACCACAGCCTTGAATTCACTGTAGCCCTGTAATTACCAGCCATCTTATCAAATATACAGCAATAAAATCCTTGGGCTGGGGCGTTGGGTGGTGTCAAACAGCAGGGAGGGAGATGTGCTGCTTTGCATCCCTGAGCACCCCCATCCGTCGGCTGATTTTATTCTGGTGGGATGGGAAACCTTTTGGGTACCAGGAGCTGATGGTTTATGAGATTGGGACAGACCCCAAAGCTTAGGCTGGTTGAATTTTTGGCATTCTCCAGTCTGAAAGGGCTTGAGGAGGGAGCAGGCATGAAGGGAAAGGGCCCAACCTCAGAACCAAGAAATGACAAGAGATTAAAAAAAAAAAGGGGGGCTGGGGCAAAAAATCGGCAGTCTGCTCACTTTTATTCTAAATGAGCTTTGTACCCTTAATGGTGGTAGTGAGGACACTTAGTTACACCCTTTGACATGCCAGACATTTCTCCAATTCAGGAATTAAGAAGGATTTTCTTACAATTCAAATGTTGGTTTATTTTATGGTAATTGTATTTAAAAAAAAAAAAATCCCTTCAATTTGTGTTTGGACCATTTCTCCCATTTTACAACCAATCCAGGAGCCTGCACTTGTTGTATTATCAGTGTACTTGTATGTGTATGGGAGAAAAAAGATTTTCATGGACAAATCTTTCCTTTAGCAAAAGGAGCCCAGCCTGTGAATTTTTTAATAACAAAAATACTGATTTTCAATAGCAGTTTTGGCATCCCTATTTTTGTTTCTCCCAAGTATTCCGTTTGAAATAAGAGAAAAGCAATTATATACAGAATTACAGGCTGAGCTGGGATCACACTGCTCCAGTCCAAATGGAGACCATCATCTTAATTTAAGCCCTGTTGAGTTAGACTTGATAAATCCCTCTCTGTTTCTCCCTAAGACCACTAAATCTGCTGGGTTTATAAGTGTGTTCACACAGAGTCAAGAAAGAGAATTTCTAAGATTTGCTTCTCCAGTGCATTGTGGAATAATCCAATTTGCAGCTGAAACAACCCCAGATCATTCGTTTGTCTTTCCTTTAACAGGGTGCTACAATTTACGCTGTTCAATGTGGTTTATGTGTGCAAAATAACGTGAATCACAGGATTCTCTGAAAAAAATGGAAATAAGCTTGGCAGCTTGTTATTTCAGCAGCACAAACAGTCTTCCCAAGGCCTTAAATAATTAAAAAAAGTGAAAATCCAAGGCAGAAGGGCAGTACCAGCAGGTCTTGCCCACCCCGGAACAGGCAGCTGGATTTTGTGCTGCAGTGCTGAACCCTCCCCAACCCTGAAACCTCAACTTGTGGCCGTTCAGTTGCACAAAAAGGGCTGGAAAAATGAAAAGTGGGAAGGAGGAAGAAAGGATGAAGACGATTAGAGGGTTGGAGCTCCTGTCCTCCAAGGAAAGGCTGAGGAGATTGGGTTTGTTCAGCCCGGAGAAGAGAAGCTTTGGGCTGAACTAACTGGGGACCCCCAGACCCTCAAGGGAGCCAACCAGAAAGATGGAGGGAGATTATTTACAGGGCCCTGGAGTGGCAGGACAAGGGGGAATGGCTTCAAACTGACAGAGGGCAGGGTTAGGTGGGATATTGGGAAGAAATTCTTCCCTGGGATGGAGGGGAGACCCTGGCCGAGGTTGCCCAGAGGAGCTGTGGCTGCCCCATCCCTGGGAATGTCCAAGGCCAGGTTGGACGGGGCTTGGAGCAACCTGGGCTGGTGGAAGGGGGTGGAACAAGAGGAGCTTTCAGGTCCCTTCCAACCCAAACCATTCTGTGATTCTGTGTTTGGTCTTTTTGGAGAATTATGACCCATTAAACACCCCAGCAGTTTTGGCGAGCAGCTGCTCATCACCCTGCCTGTCCTCAGCTCGAGGTGAGCTCGGGGGAGCTTGCTTGGATATTTTCAAAACCCAGTCATAAAAATCAATAGCTGGACGTGAATAAGTGATCTTATTTTTAGAGCTAATCGGCCTCTGCCATTAGCAGGGGGTAATAGATCTCCCTGCTCGCCGGGGCTGACAGAGCCTGGAGGGTGTGGAGCCACCCAACTCCAACCATTTCTTTGTGTGCCTAGAAAATAATCTGAATTTAGATGCCTTGATGTCAGAATCCCTGCTTGAAAAATATAGGTCTGTGTACATTTACAGGGCTATATAAATTCTTTGCCATAGTACGTGGGGCTGAAATGCATGATTATGACAGAAACGAGAAGGGGGAAATTTTGCTTAAAAATAGACTTGAGGAAGGAGGAGAGGAGTGTGGGGGCTACCTGAGGGGAGGCAGCACACACTCCTCTCCACCTGCTCCAAATTTAGCCTCCCAGAGCTAAAAGAAAACCAGCTGGAGCACTTTAAAGTGATTTTTGTAATTAATTTTAAAAAAGCGTGCCAGCGGGGTTTATTAAATGGAGCCACAGAACAAGGAGGATTCAGCAGGACTAATTTTAGTAGCTCCAAGAAAGTTGATTGTAAAGTTTCCCGGCTCCTGTTTTATGTTCATCTGGTTAATGAGACAGGAGAAGGCAGGACAGCGAGATGATGGATTTGGGGCAGAAAATGGCAAGTGATATTTTAAGCATTCAGCGTTCCTTACACGGGAATCAAGCCTTCCTCATCCTTCCTTTAACAGGTGATTGGTACCATTAATGTGCTGCAGGTCCAAAGGGGCAAAGTTAAACCTCTCAGAACATCCTTTTGGCGACTCGACACCGGCGAAAATAGCATTTTCAGGCCATTAGTTTTCTTTGAGGCGCAGGGTAATGGAGCTTAATGCAGTGCCAGATGCAGGACCCTGTGTCTTTCTCCCTGTCAGAATTAATGCCAGGCTCCCATCGCGGGGAGCCGAGTGCATCTGTCAGATCCCATGAGCCTCCCACTCCCGCCCTGCACGGCAACCTCTGCAATCACTGGTTTAGCACACAAAGTTCAGTAAGAAGGGAGAAGGATTTGTAAATATGTAGGGCAGCTTAATTGGCTCGTGTGGCATCAAATAACAGCTCCGAGCAGGAATCCTGCTCTGCTGCTGTCAGTCCTGAAATAGGGAATGGCAACCCGTGCGAGCATCAGGGGGAGCACCAGCCCTTCCCCCTGTTGGGAGCTGGGGGAAAGGGTTAGCAGGGATCAGAGGGGCAAAAAGAGATGCTGGGTGTTGGGGTGGCAGAGCTGAAGAGCTTTTTGCTGGCTCTGGTGTGGGTTTTTAGGATGCTGGATGGTCCGAGTGGGTGGCCTCATCTTCGAAAGCCTCGGTGGTGTTTTAAAGGACTCAGGATACTGTTCCTTGAGAGTCGTTCCCTCAGATAACAGCTGTTGTCTGGGCATTGGGACTACTGTCCAGACCTGCCCAAGCATTATAAACTAAAATAAATACAAGAATCAGAGCACAAAAGCAAACCTGCTGTCGACTTTTTCATTGCAAATGAAAGCCAGAGAGTTTTTGAGGCACTTTGCAATAGGCTCCATTGTGGAGTTATCTGCTGTGCTGCTGGTTGTTAATTCCTTTTCCTTTCTTTTTCATTCCAGGGGACACCTGGCAAACCAGGTCCGAGGGGGCAGCGTGGTCCAACGGTAACGAGCCATTTCTTCCTTCTTGTGCACTTTGAAAGCTTGTCAAGGCCAGGGAAACTGGGATCTGGTTTGTGTCCTGCTGGGTGGCATCTGGCCTTCAGCACCAACAGCTAAGAAGGGGGGACACAGAGATCTGGGGCTGGGTCTCACCAGTGAACGTGATTTAATGTCCTCAGACTCCAGTGGGAGGGATGACAACTCCTGTCACCCCTTGCTGCTGGTGGGATGACGTGCTGCCTGGTCACAGTGTAGCTGTGGGCAGCACAGAGGGCTAAAATGTCACCTTCTGTGTCTTTCTCAGGGTCCACGTGGGGAAAGAGGCCCTAGGGGAAGCACTGGAAAACCTGGCCCAAAGGTAAGATTTTGGGGAGCCTTCAGGGGGTCACATCATAGCAAGTGTTGGTATTGAGGGCACCTGTTCATTGCCCTGCGTTTCCCACCTCTCCTTTCTCCAGTGGATTTGGAAAGCCGAGCCTTTCTGAGCTTTATTCCCAGCTTGTAACCCAACTGTAAAATACACCCACAGGTTCTAAACCCGTGCTGGCCCGTGAATTCAGCAGGACATCAAGTGCATGTCCAGATTAAGGGTCATCACAACCAGAAGGGGAGGGAGCGCTCCCACATCAGCACAACCCTACGATCCACAACACCTCCCCTAAACCCTCTTTGTCGGTGCTTAAGTAGTGTTTGAACCCCCCCAGGACCCTCAGGCTGTGCCATGGGCCCAGGCATGTGTTGCTGCTGGTCTCCAGAGCCTTGCACCTCGCCCAGCCACTTTGCCTGCCCAGGACTGGCCACCAGGCAAAATTAGGTGTTTTTCTCCCAGCCAGCCTGGAGAAGGACACTCAGCTCCAGAACCTGCTGCACAGACCAATTACCTGACCATCAATCTCTGGCCATGATGCAAGCAAAGCTTTTGTAGCAAGACATTGTCACCACCACGCTGCCAGATTTAAAAATAAATGTCTAGGCTTTGTGTTGGCATGAATTTTTGATAAATATCTCGTTTTTGTGGTGGCATTTCTCTCTCAGAGGGAGGCCATTGTGTAGTGGAAATATCCTGAGCTCGCTGTCGTTATCTTTCCTATATTTTTATTAAGCAATGTGGGGAGGAACGAGCAGCTGCTTATTTGTCACTGGATGCTGCTCCTGCTACAGAATTATTATTAGAGAGGGACGGGGGAGTGGGTGGGGTGGTGTCACTGTGGGCTTGGTGCCATTTGAAGCCTTTGCACACAGCAGCTTCAACGGTGACAGATGTATTTTTAATGGTCCCTTATTTTCTTGATTCACAAAAGGGCAACTCTGGCGGTGACGGCCCCCCTGGTCCTCCTGGAGAAAGGGTAAGACAACCCTGTGGGGTAAAACAGGACTCGGTCCTGCTGGTTGGCTCTGGCAGAGGAGAGGTTGCAGGCTTGAGATGGTGCTGGGGGAGTTTGGCAGCGAACACCCTCCAAGGTGCCCCGTTAAGCAGAGATGAGCTCACTGGAGCCAGGAGGCAGCTCAGGAAAAGGGAAAAATCTAGTTAGAAATCTGAGGGGAAACGTGCCTGTGTGGAGAGAAGGTCCCACAAGTCACCTCCAGCCCTTGGGTCCTCTCTGAGCTCTCCAGGGAAGGCTCCCGTGGGACCTTGGGTGTCCTGTATAAGCATCACTGCATGGGAAAGGGGAAAAGGTGCCCATGGGTTTTATGCAGAAAGCCAGAGCCCTGGTTTTGTGGAGGATGTGGTTCTCTAGGACCTCATGCTGCTTCCCCCACGCTGCAGCACAGTAGGTGGAAACTACTGAAAACAAAGGGACTTTCATGATTTTATCCTCAATTTCTGCTGCTTTTATTTTCGCTGGGTTTTTTTTGTTGTTTGTAAGTTTTCCAAAAAAATCACCCAGATCTTTGTGCTTATCAGCTGTTCACACAGAGCTGGTGTTTCATAGCAAAGCATTACATGTTCCTTAACCTTGTTGTCTGGCTTGTCTTCCATCCCAGGGACCACCAGGGCCTCAAGGACCGACTGGATTTCCTGGACCAAAAGGCCCCCCTGTGAGTAACTCACTCTCTGGAATATCCAAAGAAATCCCAAGCCTTTCCCACCCAGCCGTGACTGCTGGTGCCAGCTCAGCCTGAGCTGCTCCCCTGACAAGTGGTGACGTACCCAATAAAAGGCATTACTGAGACATCATGATAATGACCCGACAGTTTATGATTTTAAATAGCCAAGTAAATTGCAGCTGATTATAAATGTTCGTTTCCTAATGAGTCAGTGTTGCTGGGATCTTTCATGGTTGTTCTGCTCCTTGTTCCCCTCCTGTTTGTGGGGAGGACAGCACAACACTCACACTGCTGTCTGTGCAAACATTATACACTGATGGACCTCAGGAACTTTTCTGGAGGGATTTCTTCCCTGTGGTGAACAGCTCGCTCCTGCTCTGGTCCTGCAAGATAAATCTTTCTTGCAGGGAAAAGGATGCAGCTTTTAGGACTCTGAGCACCCCAATTTCATGTAAAATGGATGGGTACTGAGGCGAGCGGGGTTGATTCAGCCCTTACCACAGTTTTCTTACTGAGCTCTCAGTGATGTTCCTTCTCACCCTGGTTTTCTGCCGCAGGGTCCTCCTGGGAAGGATGGATTGCCTGGGCACCCTGGACAGAGAGGAGAAACCGTAAGTAGCCAAAAGCCCTTGGGCAGATCATTAGTCCTGATCCTCGTCTTGCCTGTTGGTTTCTCTAAACCCTTCTGTGCAGCTGGGGAGACGTGGCCACACATTTGGATTCCCCAAAGGTCCGTGTCTCTCCAGCTGCATGGGATGGTCTGTGGTGAGCAGCCCTGTTCTGGGCAGGACAGGCCGGGCTAATGATGGTTTCCCTGGAGGCTGTGACCAGCTCCTCTCTCCCTGTCCCTTCAGAACGTTGTGGAGGTCAATGTGCGTGTTTGGAAAGTGCAAGCAGTGTCACCAGCCACTGGCATTGGGGACACTTGGGTTTCTTCTGTGATGGGTGTTGCAAGATCCAGCTCCTTGAGAACTGGGAGGATGTTTGGCTGAGGTTGAGTCTTGGTCAGCACCAGCGTGAGCCAGTTCTCAGTGTGGCTCTTAGTTCCATGAGGTGGAGAAGAAGCTGGGGGGTGCATTCTGAGCAGCCCTTGTGGCTGGGACTCTGTACCCCAAGGGCTCACTGAAGTGTTTGTCCCTTTGCCTTCCCAAAGGAAGGCTGTACCTCTGCTTTTGGAGCATTACGAGTAAAGCCTGAGCTTCCTTT
This sequence comes from Grallaria varia, assembly GCA_013396735.1. NCBI lineage: Eukaryota > Metazoa > Chordata > Aves > Passeriformes > Formicariidae > Grallaria > Grallaria varia. The sequence continues at coordinate 703,031 of VWZG01012370.1, read as the reverse complement.
CCCACTGCCCTTTGCAGACGTGCAGGTTTTATCTCGCTGTTTCAAAGCCTTAACCCTGGGGCTGTGGTAGCAGAGGTTTGTCATGAGAGACAGGCTCCATCTCCACCCCCTGAGCCTCCTGCACCCACGTGCCTTAGGCCAGGGGTAGTTTTATTTTTCTCTGGAACCTGAAATAGGGACAAATAAACACTTTTCAGTTCTTGATGCGCCACATGGCCAATAGCAAGAACTGTTGCCCAGCAGAGAGCAGTTACAGCCCAGTTTCAGCCACACTTGTTTGGAGAGGAAGGCAATTCCTGGCCAAGATGAGAGATGATTGGTTTTGTTCTAGTTTTTGTGCCCACACTGGTTACTGCAACACCTGAGTAAGAAGAGATCAGCAGAGAAGCTGTGGCTGCTCCATCCCTGGAAGTGTCCAAGGCCAGGTTGGACAGGGCTTGGATCAACCTGGTCTGATGGGATGTGTCCCTGCCCGTGGCAGTGGGTGAAACACGATGGTGTTTAAGGTGCCTTCCAACCCAAACCAGGCTGTGACTCCACGATCTCTGCGGGCTCTGCCTTTTAACCACAGCTATGCACAAGAGCCCCCCAAGGTTTTGCTTAAGCCCCCTCCAGCAGCATTGCCTTTGGAGCAGCTCCTGGCTGGTTCCTCTCTGTCGTGCACCAACAGCTTTGTCCCTTTTCAGAGGTTCTGTTGCACAGAGGTACTCATTGTTTCTCACCAAGGGAACGATGAGGCATGTGGAAGGTACGGTGCCCTGGCTCTCGTGCATCTCTGCGGGGCTGTTTTCTGCATTTTTATTTATTTTTTTTTCAAAAAATGACCCTTCTGCATGCAGTAATTGGTATCTTTCTGTTTGGCATTTTGAGGGATGTTTATTGTTTTTCCTCGGCTGTTTACAATCCAGCTCATTCACTGGGTTTGGTCCATCCCTCTCCCAACACCGCATGCTGCCTGTTAGCAGATAGACTCTTTGTTCTGTCTCTATTTTACAGGGGCGAAAAAACCCCCTCAGTTTCCTCTACTCAGCTTTGCATTATTCTCCACTGCCTTCCCTAGCAAATGAGCATAAAAAAGGCTTTGCACATTATGCATTTTTTCCCCTCAACTTATCACACAATTTAATTAACTTGCCTGGCATTTGCTAAGCAAAGCAACGCAAACACTGCTCAACAACACCAGATATTTATTTACACTCCAAAAGACTGACTTAAAGGCGATGGTTGGGGTATTTTTGTGCAGAGTCCTCAGGTCAGGATTAACTCAAAGGTGAAGAGTTTTAACCTGCCAGAGCCTGAATGACATTTAGTCTTCCTGCCCTGAATTATCTATAATATCCAGGACATTACATTCAGGCTGGAAGAAACAACAAAAACTTTGCTTGTGTCTGCTATTATCAGCTTTTGAGACTGGAATAAAGCATCAAACTCCAAGTCTGAATGACTATGAATGGAGAACAGGCTTTCAATTATTATGAGTCTGAAGGTTCTCCCTAATAGCTTTTTTCGGTCATTGCAGCAGTAGTTTTCCTCTCACAGGCAAATCCTGCCAGAAAATAAAATCTCTGTTAATCTGTGCCATCAAAGTTGCGAAGATCACTTTCCTCTGCATCCCCCTGGGTTAGCAGAAGACCCTTTTTGTCCCGCTTTCCCTACATAGAACCAGAAAGCAAGAAGAGAAACATAAGTACTATTTCTCCATCAGTAGCCTGGTCAGCTCAATGTATCTTCATGCAGGAAAATCAAGGCTTGAAATCTCAGTGCCAAACACTTCCCTTTATTTTCCTTCTCATTCAGTAGCAAATAGCCATGTTGAAATATTTGGCCATATTAGATTTACAAAGATTGAATGTAAAAAACCACGACAAATTCTAAACCCCCTGTGCCCACGGCTCAAACAAGACAAAAGGAAACCCCTTTCTTCAGGTTAATAAGAAAATGCACAGAAATGGTCTAACCATTTTTCTGTGCACAGAGTTTAAATTGTGCATTCATTTCACAACGATGTTTTGCCATTTCCCCATCAATGACAGGATATTTTCTGTAATCTGCAGGCAGCTAGAATAGCATGGAGGCGTTATTTTAGCATGACACATTAGCATTGGCATGGGATTTATCTGATCCTCTTTTGTGGCAATGAGAAAATAGCCTGTATGCCCTAAATGCCATTTCTCAAGCTTGTCAGCATGCTGTAGTAAGAACGGTAATTAATGTGCTTTTAAAGAGTGGCTTAGGAGAGCTAAACAATTGCAGTGGTGATAGTTGGTTATTGTCACTCTTCAAAAAATGACATTATAAGGAGCTGTCACGGAGCCTTCGCCGCTCATCAGTGTTTGGAGAGAAGCACGGCCGTGATCTCGTTGTGCAGATGTTGATGGAGGAAATAAAGCTCCACTCAGCCCCCCTGGCTGGAGGGTTTGGGGCTCCAGCAGGGCTGGAGGCTGGTGCTGTTGGTGCCAAACGTGGGAGAGGGTCACCCAGCCCCTGAGCACCTGGGAGTGGAGCTGAAACAGAACTGAGCCTAAACCAGCACCAGAATGGGGAGCAGGAGAGGGGAAAGAGCTTTTGAGAATTGCTCAGCATGAAGAAACGCACACTGACTTTTTAATAGCCATTTAATGACTGTTTCTTCTATAAGTTTTATGAGAGTAGCAAATTTTTTTGATATATAGAGCCAGTCCTTCAGCCAAACCACAGTAGCCTCATCAAAAGAGCAGAGCTGGGTGTTGAGAATCCCTTCTTCTTCCTCTGTTTCACCCCTGCACAAATTAAAACACTTATTTTCCACCTTCTGTTTGATTTCTCATCACTTTTTGTCTCTGGGTGTCCCTCCTGGTCAGTGGTTTCACCAGAGGAGGAGCAGTCGGGTGTCAGTCTGACCCTCACTGGAGGAGTCCTTGACAGAAGTGTCACCTCTTTCTCTTTTGCCTTTCTCTAACAGGGTTTCCAAGGCAAGACTGGCCCTCCAGGACCCCCTGGTGTCGTAGGCCCTCAGGTAAGAAGCAAATACTCACACTTGCATCAAGTCTATGCAACTCATCCTCCCCAGCTCTCAGAGCTCCGATGGTTCAGCCCCAAGTGCTGGGGTCAGGGGTTGTACAGCAGGGACTCCCCTTCCAGAGAAGGCAAAATCATGGCAGACAGCTTTGAAATTCCTGGCCAAGGTGTGAAATACCCCAGGGGTCTCAGCCCGCCTTGTTGAGCTGTTGGGATGGTGTTTAAACAAACGTGCCCAGGGGCTGCTGTAAATACGGTGGTTCCTGGGAAGGTTACACAACCACCCTGGTGTCAAATTGGCAAGACCAGCCCCAAACAATTCAGCTCAAAGACCTCAAGCAGGCAGTGAGTTAAACAAGATCTCCAAGGGCTGTGCAGCTGCTGGTGTTCAGGGCACTGCATGCATGAGGCAAGAGTGTTCTTACATGTCGCTATAAAGAAAGTCATCCCTCTTTAATCTGAAGTGCTGCCAGATTCTGTCAGAGTTGGACTGGGGTTTTTTCAGTCACAAAAAGCCCTGTGCAAGCTGGAAATAGTCACTGCCCCAGCAGAACTTGGACCCTTTCAGTACAGCCATGCAGAGCTCGTGGGTCAGCCCGAGGCAGTCCTGGACTGAGCAGGACTGGCTGTGGGTCGAGTCTTCTTTCCTGAACTGCCGGGGAGCTTGCGTTTTAATTAGAAAATAATTAATTTGTCCTCTTTAATGACAGCATAAAGTCCCTGATTTGTAAATTCCCTAATTAGGGGCAATTCCCTGACGACCGTGTCTGTCTTCTCAAGTGCAAATTAGTTTCTGTGGCAATCTTATTGGGCTCTGCTGCCTGTACTTAGTGTGATCTGTGGCTGCTGAGAGAGGCAGTGGCAGAGTTCTGCTGGCACTAAGTGGCACCCTGCAGCAGGACATGAATTACAGCCCCTGTCCCAGCAGACCCTGATGGGCAGGGACGTTCTAGTCTTGTGCACATGGCTCCTGTCCTCCTCCCAGATGGGCCACTGGGGAACCCTCAGTGCTGGGCCGTGTGTGACACTCATCACAGCAGTGCCCGCGGAGGGCACGCAGGCAGTTGGTAATTGCTGTGTAGTACAAGCCTAATGCATTATTTATGCCCCCTATAAGGGAGAATCAGCAGGATTGTGGAGTGCTTAGGAAGCTTTCAATTAAAAAGAAAAACCTAAGCATAATAGTTGTAGTAATAAAATGTCATTTCTGTGAACGCTTTCACTCCAGAGGTTCCCTGTGCCTCTGCTCTGCCAAGTGCAATGTTGGCCCCTTCCAAAACAAGGTCCCTTTAGATGCCAAAGGAGGCTTCTCTCCAGGGATTCTTGGTGGCACTGCAGGGGACACTTAAAGGAATAAGCATTTCCATCCCATTGCAACACAAAGGATTAAACTGATATCCTGCACCTTTTCCTTCTTTGACTGTTCTGCCGATACCCACCACCTTCTCCCTGACTGTTTTTTTCAGGGTCCAACTGGTGAGACTGGCCCGATGGGTGAGCGGGGACATCCAGGCCCTCCTGGTCCCCCAGGTGAACAAGGTCTTCCTGGCCTCACTGGAAAAGAAGGGACCAAGGTAAGGGCCAAAATTCACCCTCCTTGCCAGCCTTGGTGCCTGCCACTGCCCAGAGGTGGAGAGGATGATTCAGAAAAGGAGTGAAGCTTCTGTCTCATCATGGAGAGCCAAGCTCTCTGTGGCTCCTGCAGAGCCTCAGCTGTTTATCCCTGTTGTTCCAGGGGGATCCTGGTCCCGCTGGCCTCCCAGGGAAGGACGGTCCCCCCGGCTTGCGAGGCTTCCCAGGAGAGAGAGGACTCCCTGGCCCCATTGTGAGTAGAGGCTGCCCTGTCCTTCCAGCAGGAAGGATGCCCAGGAGGTGCAGCACCCACCTCCCAAAATGACTTTGTTCTCCTCCCTCCAGGGTTCTCCAGGGCTGAAAGGCAACGAAGGTCCCCCAGGCCCTCCAGGCCCAGCAGTGAGTATCCTTGCCCTTCCAGGCGCCACCTAACCATTTACAAGCTTGGCAAGCTGAAGTGATGGTTAGTCACAGCTCCAGGCTTTATCCCTTCCTTCCTGTGCACTGACAAACGACTCCCTGGACGTTCCTCTGTTTTACAAGACACGCGTGTAACGACTCAGTCATCTCGTGGTGTCAGCTGTCAACATACGTGACAAGCTGAGGGAACTGCAGAGGTTCAGAATGTCCCGAATTTTGCTTCTAAGCCACCTGCTTTCCCTCTGCAAGTTGTCCCCACTGGAGATCCACATTCAGTGCCGCCCTCCAGGAAGCAAATATTCATCATCCAACCCTCCCTTCTGCGTTGGCTGTGAGGTGGCTCATGCTCTTGTTCCAAGCTGTTAATGTATCCCTAGGAACTGAGCTCCCTGTATCATCCAGAGGAGAATCCAGCCCTTCCAGAGGTTTTAATTAAAAAAGCAATCTGCAGGACCCCTTGGACTGGTGGTACCAAGTTGCCACATGGCAGTTATCCCACCAAACATGCTCATATTCTGACAATGTGTTTGCAGCATCCTGCTGCTGGATTTCTTTCTGTCTGTCTGTAGATGAAACTCAATACTGCAACAAATGCTGCTGCTTCTCCCAACAGGGCTCTCCTGGTGAGCGTGGTCCAGCAGGATCAGCTGGCCCAATAGGCTTGCCAGGGCGACCTGGCCCCCAGGGACCTCCAGGACCCGCAGGTGAAAAGGGAGCTCCAGTAAGTACCAGTATAAAAATTGTCAACTAGAACTGTGCACAGTAGGAAGCTGAAAGTGGAACTAGTGCCTGGGGAGGTGTATGAAAGACTTAAATAAAAAAGAAAGGAGTTCAGTTAGAAATTCGTTTTCTCGTCTTGAGCACTTCAAATCACTAAACATTAACTGCTCAACTGGCCCGTTTGGGACACCCATGCTATCAAAAATGGATTTGATGCCAGGGACCTACATGTCCTCAGGCAGGGCATGAACAGGTGAGACGACAGCCTGTGTGACCTCGTAGTGACAAACAGCCAAAGACCAGGCCCTTGGGAAGAGAAGGGAGCCAGCCCCATCCTTGCTCACCAGGATGCAATGGCAGCAGCAATTTCCACTGAGCCCAAATAAATCCTGCCCTTCCCTCGGGCCCGGCTGATGGACAGCAGAGGAAGGTGCTGCGGAGGTTTTGGGATGCTGCAGCATCAGTTCTCCCAGGCATCCCTCCGGTGCCCACGACAGAGCTGCTCCCAGCAGGATCCCCAGCCGAGTCCTGCCATATGGTCCCTCTCCGGAGCGTTCTCCAACCAGCCCGCGCAAACTCGCACGTCTTGCGCGTTGAAATGTCACGTGCAGGCAGCAGGGAGTGGGCTGGGACGTGGCTATTTCTGTCCCCAAGGCAGTGACTGTCCCCGTGCCTCCTAACTGCCGCCCAAACGGGTTTGCAGAGATGTTTGGGTCACCTGCCTCCAACTTCAGCTCAGCTTCAGGCCCAGCGAAACGATCAAATGGTGATGTCAGACTCCATGGGCATGCTTGTGGTTGATTGATTGTTGTCATCCAAAGCGTTTAATGGCCACCGTATTCCCCATTTGCTGGCTTATTAGAAACTCCAGCAGCTAATCCAGAGGCAAGAATTTCCTGGTGAATCAACTTTAGGAACATCTGTCCTGCCGAGTACCTGTATGATGTATCAGTCAGTGGAGAGATGAATAGGCAATTTATGTGGCATGTAATTATTCAGAAGACAGCAGCCTGGATTCAGATGGAATTAAATTATGTACGAGGAAACTGCACAATATTCACTGTTCAGTTCCTGTAAACAAACAAATTTGATGGAAGGCTCCAGCTCAGAGGACTGCAAGTAGTTGTTTAAGCAGGAGGCCAGCAGAGATTGCTTTGTACATTTGAGGTGTTTTTCTTTGTCCAGAAGCTCAGGAGGGAGTTCATGGCCTCCTGAGAACCCCCTTAGTTGGGGATCAGCCAGGGGATGGGAGAAGGCTGGGGTAGCCAGGACCACAATCAGCAAAAACTGGTGTGTAGGAGTTAAAATTAGTTGAGGTCTTGCTTGTCATCCAGAGAGAGATGGCAGAGGTTTCAGATTAAATCTGATTATATTGCTACAGCAGTGAAATTGCAGCTGGGATCTGGGTATTCACTCTTTAGATTTGTTTGTTCTTTCGTTATCTCTCAAGACAGAAATTTTGTCTTGTTTCAGACAGCAAGCCCAGAGCCTGATGAAATATCAGCTGGAACAGGTTCTGCTATTTCATGCCCAGGGGTCATTAGCAGCTGAATAAAATATTAATGGGATGTAATGGGCTGGTTGGAGGTGCAGGAGAGCTGTTTGTGACCTGCCTGTTCTTCTGCTTCCAGGGTGAGAAGGGTCCTCAAGGACCAGCTGGCCGGGATGGCATCCAGGGCCCCGTGGGACTGCCAGGTCCAGCAGGTCCTGTTGGCCCCCCTGGAGAGGATGGAGACAAGGTGAGACCAGCTCCCTTCTGCTCAGGGTCACTCTGGGAAGGAACTGGGCAATATGCCCCGCTGCCACCACGGTGCTTCCACCACATCAGGTGGGATGAGCTGCTGGAGGATGTTAGATGGTGGTCACAGTCCGTGAGATGAGCAGCAGCAGAAAGGGCTTTGTGTGCTCTGCCAGCCACACCATGCCCTGAAATCCAGTTTACTTCCCCCAAACCTGTAGCAGCACCTTTGCCCACCGTCTCATTAAGATTCTCTGGACTGGAGGATTCTTAGGGAACATCAGGTGGGACAAACCCCTCATTGCTACCAAAAGGGTCTGCAAAATGATGCTTCTCTCATCCCATGGCAACCGAGGAGAGTTGTTGGATGTAAAAGGGTTTGGTTACACCTGGAGTGGTCGAATCTCTGGCACTATTCAGCACACTCGGGAGTTTCTGTGGGAATTGGCAACTTTGGGATGACGATGCAGACACGAGGACTATGGCTTGAATGTTGAGGTGGGGAGGTGTTCACCAAGTGAACTAACTGTGCCCCTTTGTTCCTGGCAGGGCGAGATCGGAGAGCCTGGACAGAAAGGCAGCAAGGGTGACAAAGGGGAGCAGGTGAGTGCAGTGGACATTGTAGCTGCTTCTCTTGAGGAGTGTTGTTGTGTTGTGTGACTTGCTGGAAACAGAAAACAATATAATTTTAATTGATTTTTATCATTGCTTCATCTTCTCCTTTGCTTCATCAAATACCCACATGATGTAAAAAAGGTGGAGTGCCTGGGAGCCTCCAGCTCCCAGAAACACACTGAGATATTTCCATGTCACCCATGTGCCATGTAATATCTGTGAAACTTTAGTACCCCTTGCCACTGAAGTTGGGTCTTTGGCTGACGTTCCCTCTGTGATCTAGTTGAAGGTGTCCCTGCTCATGGCAGGGGAGTTGGACCAGGTGACATTTAAAGATCCCTTCCAGCCCAAGCTAACCTTTGCAGCACACTCAAGCACCCTTTATGCGCTGCCCAGAGCCCAAAGAACAGAAGCTGCACACGAGTATTCAGATAGAACTGAGTGATGTGACGTTGCTTTGCTGGACCAAAAACATGTTTAGATGTGTCTGCTGTGCCATTGGCACCACAGCTGAGGAACAATGGTGTGTCCAGAGACACTTGACTCTGTTCTCCCTCCCTGGTTTGGGAATTAATGCACGTTTAATGGAGGCTTTGTAGAAGGTCATCACCTTTTCCAGGTGAATTTGTCACTCTGCTCCTAACGCTGACATGTTTTGTGACAGGGTCCACCAGGTCCTACCGGCCCGCAGGGTCCCATCGGGCAGCCTGGCCCAGCAGTGAGTATTGTCTCCTATTAACAGAAATGCCCCTTTTTTTACCAAAAAAAACTCCTTGGAAGCGCTGCAAGGATGGGCAGTTTCTGCCTGGCACTGCTGATGCCCAACACGAGCTGGGCATCGCCGTGGGCTGCAGCAGGAGGTGGTGGGGATGGGGTTTGTGTCTGCCTGGTGTCTTTGCTGAGCTGTGTTGGCCCCTTGCCTTTTAGGGAGCTGATGGAGAGCCAGGACCCAGAGGACAGCAAGGCCTCTTTGGGCAGAAAGGTGATGAAGGACCCCGAGGTTTCCCTGGTCCCCCTGGCCCCGTGGGCTTGCAGGTAATTTGCAGCGTGGAGGGAGCACTTGGGGTAGTGAGAGCTGGGGCTCACCTGAGATGTTCACTGCTAAAACTCACCCTCTCCACCTCCACAGGGCTTGCCTGGACCACCTGGGGAGAAAGGAGAAACAGGTGATGTTGGGCAAATGGTAAGATGATTTCATACTTCTTTTTCCATCACTGACATTGCTCTGAGAGATGTGTCTTAAATTTGTCTCCCCTTTCTCTCAGGGTCCACCAGGCCCACCAGGACCCAGAGGTCCATCTGGGCCACCAGGAGCAGATGGTCCACAGGGTCCTCCTGGCGGGATAGGAAATCCTGGTGCAGTAGGAGAGAAGGTAAAGCACCTGGACAAGCCTGACTGAAGCTCACAGGAGTTTGCTACAACACTCCTGCAGCGGCTTCGCTGTGTCAGCAGAGATCCCATCACCCTGCAGAAATATAAGTATTTTCATCCTCCTTTCCCTTGTGCAGGGTGAACCTGGTGAATCTGGTGAGCCTGGTCTTCCTGGTGAGGTTGGCCTGCCGGTAAGTACGCTCTGGGAAGGCATGGATGTGGCTGGAGAGGTGTGGATGTGGATGGGGCAGCAGGCACCAAACCAGCCCTGTCCTTGGTTTGGGTACCAGCTGACACATCACCATGTTCCTGGGTATTTATAGCATCACATTTACTCACCAGCTATGGGCTACCCACGGCTGAACACCATGAAGCCCATTTAATCTTTGTGGGAAGGGACTGCTAAATCATGTCCTTGTGTTTGGAGACACAAATAGAGCTTCTTTCTCTGAACTGATTAAAGGATAATTAGAGATCAGTAAGTTGTTTTCCTGGATAACAGGAACACCTTTTTTCCTTTACAGGGTCCTAAAGGTGAAAGAGGTGAAAAGGGTGAAGCAGGTCCCTCTGGTGCTGCTGGTCCACCTGGCCCCAAAGGTCCACCAGGTGATGATGGTCCCAAAGGCAGCCCTGTAAGTACCCCCTCAGTGTTCCCTTAGCTTTCCCAGCAGGGATTTCTGCATGAAAATGTTTTCCAGAGATATTTGTGGAAATTTAAGACAGTTTACCAGCTCCTCTAACAAAACATGATATTAGTCCCCTTCTTTAGGGTGCTAAGGGGGGAAAAACCCAACTGTGCCATGTTTTCCAGTAATACTGGAATCAGAAAACTCACCCCTATGGAGAGCCCTTGCACTAGGTCTACTTTGTGCTTGAGCTTATGGATTGCCAAGGTCTTCTGCACCTGAGCAGAGCTTCCAAAATAGCACAGAGGAGATTTATGTGGATTTGGGAGCTGTTTCCCCATGGCAGGTCCCTGCTTCTGCTAATTGCTGCAGCTCTGGTGAAGCCAGCAGAGCTCTCCTGATTTCTACCAGATGACAATGGTACAGTGTTTCTCTCGCCTGCTCCTTTGATGCTTGCTGGCTGGAGAAATTGATTCTGAGCTAAGCAAAGATGGCATCAAACAGCGGAGGAGGCAGGAGAGTTAGTCATCTCTCTTAACAGATGGGGTTTGGGATATCTCGTGATTGGGTGAAGCCTAGTTTTTGAGTGCTGGTCTTGGAATCATTTGAAGTACCTGACAGACAGTGTATGGAGAAGAGTGGTGAAGGGTTTTAGTCATTAAATGCTTGGAGAGAACCTTCCCGTGAAAAAAGTGTTGCACATCCTGTAGGAAGCAAAAGCAAAAATCTTCTAATCTGCACATTCCCCAAAGCTGTGAGGATTTTGCTGTCACCTGTCCAATGTATTTATGAAAAACTGGATGAAACTGCCAGTGTTGCCTTTGGAGCTTTGCACAGTCTGGGTACAAAGCTGGACTGGCTGTGACAGGATGAAAATACTGAAGCTGCAAAGATGGGGGGTGTGAGCTGGGGTTGTTGGAGGGAATTGGGGTTTGCTCTCGGGGGTCACTCCCTGTGTTGTCACTGGGATAGCAGGCACCAGGGCTCTGAAGTTCTCAAGATGCAACATCCCTAACTTGGGACTATTCTTCTCTCTTTGCAGGGCCCCGTTGGTTTCCCTGGTGATCCTGGTCCTCCTGGAGAACCTGGTCCAGCTGTAAGTGTTTGTCTCACAGAAAGAGATCAGATCCTCCCCTTGAGCTGGTGAAATGTGACTGTGCTGCTCATTCCCCAGAAGCTCCTCTGTCATTTATTCTTCCCTTACTTGGGAAAGAGTAGGAAGTCCCACCAGAAGTCTGCCTGAGTGTGCTCCAGCCTTTGGGGCAGCAGCTGTATGAGTGCTGCTGTCCATGTCCATGACACAGGACATCTGCTGTTGCCAATGTTCCCATCAGGAGAAGGGAAGGGCCAGTGCCTGGTGACACAAAGACCAGCTGAACCACCTGCTGCTGCGAACGCTCTGCTCAACTCTATTCCTACCTTAAAAACACCTTCTTGTTTCTTTTTTTCTTCCTTTACAGGGTCAAGATGGTCCCCCTGGTGACAAAGGTGATGATGGTGAACCTGGACAGACTGTGAGTAACTGGATAGATGACATCTGTTCCCCACAGTCCCTGGGTGCAGGTCCAAGGGCACTTGAGCATCAAATTCCCATCACCAGCACTGGTGCCCTGATGCCTGTCCATCCTGTGTGTGGCAGCCTGGCTGCTGTCATCCATCCATCCATCCATCTGTCCATCCAGCTTAGCAATACATCCCAAAAGCATAAATTATCTCCTGGAAAAACAACTTCCAAGTCTTTCATTTCATCTTTTCTGTGCCGTATGGCATTTCATGGTGGGAAGGGATAAAACAAGACACCACCTGCAGCCCCGAGGAGGTGTTGGGAGTTGTACTGGCCACCCACGCCTCAGCTTAGCACAAACTCGAGATCCTGACTCAAGTTTTACACATTTGCTGCTCTTTCACACGTCTCGTGGTGCATTTATGGCTTGTTCTCCTCCCCTCTCCATTTAGGGTTCCCCTGGTCCCACGGGAGAGCCAGGCCCCTCCGGGCCCCCAGGAAAAAGGGTAAGCTGATAGTTTAGGAGTATTTTTCCAAGTGTATCTGTGTTTTAGAATTCATTTGATTGCTGGGTCTCCAATATATGCTGTGTAAATACTGTGTAAAATGTATAATAATTAAAAAAAGAAATTATGCACCATCGACAGCCATTGGAAATTGATGGGAAGCTGTCAGGCAAATCCCAGGGTTTTTTTTTTTTAAGATGTTAACAACCAAAAGAAAACACAAGTATGAGGTGCTCCTGCTCTTCCTGCCTTGCTGGCAGAGCCCAGGGATTCATTTAGCAAGAAGTTAATTTAAAAAGCTTTTCAGAGATATTTGTCTCCATTTTGCCTCCTTCCCTGGGGCTGTAGCATCATTTTGCTAATTCCAACGGACCGTTTCAGATCAGTGTGATCTAATTGTGTTTTGCATCTATTTTGTGCTTTCTTTAGGGCCCTCCTGGTCCGGCTGGTCCCGAAGGAAGGCAAGGAGAGAAAGGAGCCAAGGTAAGAGCTGAATGGGGTTTCACTTCTGCTGTGTCCTTGACATGCCAGAAGGATCAGGTTCTGCGACGCGGGGACTTGATTTTGCTGCGTGTTACAACAAATTAGCCCGGATGTGGGGCCATTGGTCTCGTATCTAAGCTTATGTTTCATCCTTTAACAAACTCTGGGGAGATAATTAGGGCTTGGTAAGGTCGTGGGAATGTTTTCCTTGTTTTGAAGTGACAAAGTGCTATATTTGGCAATTTCATGTGTTGTAAATAACAGGACGTGCACAGCCCCACGTCCTTTCCCAGGGGCAATGTGGCATTACTGGGTCATGATTGTTTTGGTAGGAGTGGTGGGGAAATGGAGAGAGGGATTGCAAATTATAGATCCAGTTGTTGTGGCAGGAACTCTGATGGTGGAGGTTGTCCTCTGCTAGCTCATCTCCCGGGACTGAACCCAGGAAAGCTTCCTGCCCTGGACAGCTCAGAGCCAAAGGGTGGCTCCTGCTGGAAACCAGCAGAAAGAGGCAAGGCTGAAAAGTGAAGGAGCTTGGAGACTTATCTTCAGTGCATAAGGTGGAGGGAGCAGTGGGAAAATCAAGGAACAGAAGGTTTCAGAGGCTTTGCGTGGAGCTGCACCCACTCTGTGACATCCCAGCAGCAGCCACAGCCTATTTCAGAAAATCATTTGACGCCCCAAGGGAAATGAAACCATCCTGCCTCTTGCATCTAGGGTGAAGCTGGTCTGGAAGGACCTCCTGGGAAGACTGGCCCAATTGGTCCCCAAGGTGCTCCAGGGAAACCCGGCCCCGATGGCCTTCGAGGGATTCCCGGTCCAGTCGTGAGTATTCCCAGTCTGAGGAACCTTCTGGAGAGGGTTGTTCCTGGGGTGTCACCATATCCCATCTGCTTGGAAGGTGCCTTTCTTCTGGAGTCATGTTCTGTCTGTACTTAAGTATCTGCAAGCAGATGAAATTTATTTAGTGGAAATAATGGAGAGGTGAATATCATCTCCCAGCATGGTTTATTTGAGTCTCAGGTCTTCTCAGCCACCCTTTGCGGGTGAGAGTTTCCATGACCTCCACAGTCCCTTTTCCAATAGAGATTTGAGCATCAAAGGAACATAAAATCCTTTTGCCTTTGGCATCTGGGAGAAGCCAGGACAAACATTCCCTAGCACAGGTGAATAATCAGAGTATTGCCAGCTGGGAGCACTGCTGCCATGGATGACTGTTTTGAGGCCATTGCACTGTTTTACAGGGTGAACAAGGTCTCCCGGGATCCCCCGGCCCAGATGGTCCTCCAGGCCCAATGGTATGTCCAGAGCATCAAATTCCATGAGCTTTTGAAATGAGTGAGTGTACGTAACACGAATTGATTCTCTCTTTTGTTTTCCCCCTGTCTCCCAAAGGGCCCACCGGGTTTGCCTGGTCTGAAAGGAGACTCTGGTCCTAAAGGGGAGAAGGTAAGAACGGCACACAGGATATATTTGGGGTTGTATCTAGAAATGTCTGCTGTGGGAGAAGGTAAGAATGGCACTGGGGGTATAGTTGGGGTTGTACCTAGAAATGTGTAGCTCTGGTGTTCCATGGCCTCCAGTGAGAATTCCTAATTAACATCTACTGTTTTCCCTCAGGGTCATCCAGGTTTAATTGGTCTTATTGGGCCACCAGGAGAGCAGGGAGAGAAAGGTGACAGAGGTCTCCCAGGCCCCCAGGGCTCAGCAGGACCCAAAGGAGAACAGGTAAAGATTCCAGAAGACCTTCATGGAACGTGCTTTTGAGCTGTGGGTTTGCTGCCCTTGAGGAGGCACAGCATAGCAGAGGTGGTTGAGGAGACTCTTGTTAATTTTTGAGGAATATTTCCTGTATTAATGTGGTTTATTCTACTTGTGAAATGTGGATATGCTGCAAAATGACCCATTTTAGTGGAGAGCAGATTCTCAAGGGTCGTTTGAGAAGAGTTGAATAGAGTTGGAGGGATGGTACCATTAAATATTCATCTAGAGGACAGATTTTTAAAATTCTGAGCCTAAATGAGAGATGAGGGTCCGTGTTCATGCTCTTGTCTGGATCATGTACATGCTTAAAAACCAGGTAAAGCTCCAGATTAGAATGGAGTCCTCTAAAACTGGGTGATGATCTGTGGGCAGGTGTTAGTTGTGTATTTATGCCAGCATTGCTGCATGCAAATCAACATCATTCTGCTGTTATTTTTCAGGGTATCACAGGTCCTTCTGGACCCATCGGACCTCCAGGGCCACCAGGATTACCGGTATGTGACAGCTAGTTATCTTGGAATTCCTTGGGAGCTGCACAATCTCTCAGGAGCCACTTTAGTGCCCTCAAACACCCAGCAAAGTCCTGGCCTGACTTTACCTTGTGAGAGGATTCTGGTCACAAACACTTGAATGAGTTCCAGGAGTGCTGGGAGGTGACGTGTGAGATGGGCACGTTGGGACAGAGGTGGGGAAATTATCCTGCCCTGCTTCTATCCCCTTTTCTTTTGCACCATCTACAATCACATGGTGATTATCCCACAGTTCTTGCTGTTTGTGGGGTTTTTCCCACTGGATACCCAAAGGGCACATCCTGCATCCTGGGATGACCAGGGTGTCCTTAGCAAAGAGCCGGGATCAGCCCCACGTTCCAGGGATCCCCCAGGAGCTTTTCCAGTCCCCATCAGGGCAGGAGTGTGGGGCACTGACACAGGTTGCTCTGACACAAATGCTTTTTGCGTGTTGGTGAATAAAAGCAACACCCAACTCCAGTGGATGTGGAAAGTGGAAAGTGGAAACAGAAATGAAGTGAATTTTTAAAAAAACACTTTATACAGCACTACTCTTTCACTCTCTAAGGAGAGACTGACTTCTTCTCTGCTTGGAAATGTACTGACTCCTCTCTGTATTTTTCTCTACACAGGGTCCACCTGGTCCCAAAGGTGCTAAAGGATCATCCGTGAGTATAGATGCTGTTAAATGAAGAGGCTGAGGAGCTCTTATTAAGTGCAGAACCTGCTGTGACTCCTCCACATCAGTGGCATTAAAGCAATTAGTCAGAGATGACTTGTAGCAAACGCAGCCTTTTCAGGCTGTCTGAGCCCAGGAATGGTAATTGGGAAAGGTTTCTGTGCCACAGCTGTACTTCACTGAACATCAATGCAGCACAGATCATAAGGAGGAATGCAGTGCATAGTCCTTAGGAGACAACCTGCTGCTGGAGAAGGGAGAGTATTAAAAATAGCCTGTGAAAGCGGGAGGTGAGAAGTTGAAAAGCGAAGAATTCGGTGAGAAATACGACACTGAATCTTCATGGTACAGATCTCCTTTGCAGGCAGCTAAAAATTCCTCTTGGGCAAATTCCTAGTGTCTTTTTTCCCCATTCGGAATTCAATGTTTTATTAATTTTAAGATTTTATTTGACTTGTAAAGCTGTTGGATTGATTTGGAGAGTTAAAGTTTTCATGCATTGGAAGATCCTTCCTTTTCCATATGGAGCCTAAGCAAAGTTTGACTCTTTAACCCCAAGTATTTGACTGGTCTTTTCTTTTACTTAAACGTCAAAAATAACCAAAGTAAACAATTTCTTGGGAGGTGGGTACAAGAAGACTCCTGTTGTACACCTGGAGAAGTTTTTGCCATGGAAGAATGTTAAATAATATTTGGGATGTGATATAAGTAACAAGTGCTTTTTCCCTGAGTGACTAATTTTTTTCTCTTGTTTTTCCACCCAGGGTCCAACAGGTCCAAAGGGTGAATCAGGTCTTCCTGGGCCCCCAGGGCCTCCTGTAAGTAGAACCCATAACACGAACATGAACTGATGTTCAGATTTAATGGATGTTGTAATGTTGGGAATGTTCTGGACAAGGATTCATTGTGATGGAGTGGCATCTCTTAGAGATGCTGGAGAAGAAAGTAGGATGCAAAGGGAGAAGTTACTAATGGGAAGGTGACAAGGGAAGGTGAACCCAATGTTTAAGGCTGGTGGTCAGGGGTTCTATCAGCACCAGTACAGGTGTTTTACATGTCTCATGTGCATCTTGTAGTGCTGTTTCTCAGTGCTGGTGGCTGCTTTGGCCATCTCTTCTGTCTCTTCTCCACTTCCAGTGCAATGAGAAGTTGTACCTTCTTTCCTCACAAATCAGGGTCCTCCTGGAGAAGTCATCCAGCCACTGCCCATCCAGGCTTCCAAGAGGACCAGGCGAAACATCGACGCCAGCCAGCTGGTGGACGACGGCAATGCCGACAACTACATGGACTACGCCGATGGCATGGAGGAGATTTTTGGCTCTTTGAATTCCTTGAAACTGGAAATTGAGCAAATGAAGCATCCATTGGGCACTCAACATAACCCAGCACGTACCTGCAAGGATCTGCAGCTGTGTCACCCCGACTTTCCAGACGGTGTGTCCCGGGGCAGAGGGGATGGGAGGGAAACACTGGGGGTTTCCCAGCCCCATGCAGTGAATAGAAGGGAGGGAAACACTGGGGGTTTCCCAGCTCCACGCATGGAATAGAAGGGAGGGCAGGAAGAGGAGTAATTTGGGGAGTCCCTCGTCCTGGTGCTCTGTGAGGAATTTGGCTGACAGAGAAGGAACGCGTAGAGTTGGACTGGATAATCATTGGACATCCCTTCCAACTGAAATTTTCTGTTCCAAGAGTGGGGATATAGGATGAAAATATCTCTCATGTGAGGTGCCACAGTATTAACTGGAACCAGAACATGACCAATTTTTCAAAAAATTGCATATAAATAGTAGCCTGTAATGGAGATGAAATATCCCTGGTGAGATGGTTGCAGAAGTGTCCCTTGTCCTTCCTTCCACCTGCTCATTCCTTCTTCCCTTCTCTTCCCTCTCATACATCCAGGTGAATACTGGGTTGATCCTAACCAAGGATGTTCCAGGGACTCTTTCAAAGTTTACTGTAATTTCACGGCTGGTGGAGAGACTTGCATCTTCCCCGATAAGAAATCTGAAGGAGTAAGTGCACACAACCTTTGATTTCCCCCTGTTTCGTGGTGAGAGATTGCTTCCTATTATGAATATTCATAGACAGTCAATTTCAGGAGAATTGAAGTAAGGATCAAAGATCCAGAACATTCCTTCGTTACCCACCATTGGCTTCTAAAATAATAAGGAACATGTTGACAAAGAGAATTTCTTTGAGTAAGTCAAATTTAAATTGTGATTTGGGACAAGCCTTTGATGACTTCCCAGGCATAGTCCGTGCTAAAACGTTTTTTTGTTTTTTTGTTTTTTTTTTTTTTACCTTTGCTGCAGAAAGGCAGATGTGTGTGCTGGTGCAGGAATTGGGGCTCCCTGGGAGCTTTGTTTAACTCATTCCTTGTTTTCCCTCCCGCAGCCGGGCTGTCGCTCCGCTGCCTGCCTGTCTAAGCACCACTGACTCCTCTACCCTTACTGTGTCTCCAGGCAGAGCAGATAAATGTTTATCTCCTGTCATTTTTTCCTGCTGTTTCCTGTGGGTAAATGATCCTAAATGATTGCAAGTGTCCTCAGCTCTCTCCCTGGTGCCGAGGAGCAAGGTTGATGAAGTTATTTGTGTAATGATGCGCTCAGCTCAACCACACTCATCATTTTTGTCCCGTATCCACACGCTCTGTTTTCAGGGGCTGCTCTTCCCTCTGCCTGGGGAGCAGCTCTTTGCACTGGCCAAGCAGAAACTCTTTCAATTCATCCTGGGGGGAGCTCTGCCAGTCTCCCAGTTGTGCTGCAGCTGTGACAAAGCTCAGCCGTTTGCCTGCTGAATGTCATCCACCAGAAATAGGTGTCAGGGCAGGACAAAGAACACGCGACATAAATATTCCTGGAGTTTTTCTTAGGGCTGTTTAAATAGGAGATGGGTTTCTTCTCCTTTGCAATCAACTTGCCACGTCTCTCCTCAAAATGTTGACAGCTAAAATTGGATTCTGGCCGTGATCTTACAGATCTCAGAGTCCTGTCACGCTGCTCCTGTGAGGGGCTCCATGGCCCTGTCTTGTCCATTGGGGAGCTGCAATGGTCCTCAAATACAAACTCCTGGATCACTTTATCCATAAGGAAAAGCTTCGCCCTGCTCTTTTTCCATCCACCAGCACCGAGCATTGGCTGAGTGGGTTCATTATGAGCCACATCCCCTCTCAGTTCATCCCTAACCCAGCAGAAACACGCTGACTTGCTTTACAGTTCACGTGCTGGAAAGGACAATCCCAAGGCACCTGCATGGAGCTTGGCCGCGGTTTTTGGAGGGATTTGCAGCAGAAGTGAGGGGGTTTGTGGGAGGGTGGGGGTGCAGATGGCAGCCACTCTCCTTCCTTGTGCTCTGGCCCAAAAAAAGTGCTTCAACTGCGTAGCTGGGGCTGACAAAAAGGGGGCCTCAACTGCTGGTTTCTTGTCAGGGTCACCCTCCGTGTCACTCGGGGTTGTTGGAGCTCCACCACGTGTGTCCAGCACCGCCTGTGGAGGATGCAGTGCCTGTTCTGCACCTTAAACACAGGCAGAGGCTCTTCCTTAATCACGTCCTTTGGCTTCCCCAGCCCCACAGCACCTGGACTTTGTGCTGCAGTAGCTTTCTCCATTGCCAGCATTGCCTCTCCACCCCAGCCCTCCTGTGAAGATCCCTGCACCTTGCACCACCCACGTTTCCTTTTTCCCCCTCTCTGTCTTTTCTTTTACTTTTCCCATCATTGGACTGCCCTGCTGGACTTCCCCAGTGTCTGGGAGGCAGAACTCATTATCCCTAAGCAGAGGAAGCTGATGCCAGGGCAGCACCACACCATCCCCCTCTGCTCTAGGGGCACCTCAGTGCTCTGCCCACCCCTCATTACTGGTGTATAAGATTAAGAAATTATTTTAAAGGAAGTTGGATAGTTTCAATAAGACATGCAGATTCTGCTTGTGGAACTGAATGTACCTTTTTTTAATTTCTTTTTTTTTTTTTTTTTTTTTTTTTCTCCCCTCCTTTCTTTGCCCCAACTAAGCNTCCTTTTTTTAATTTCTTTTTTTTTTTTTTTCTTTCTCTCTCCCCTCCTTGCTGTGCCCAAACTAGGCTAGAATTACTTCTTGGCCAAAGGAAACCCCAGGCTCCTGGTTCAGTGAATTCAAGCGCGGTAAACTGGTAAGATGCATCCTGGTGCTTTCTGTTTTCTTTAACCCCTGTCATATTTTACAGAGTAAAATGGCTCGTTGGCCCAAAGAACAGCCTTCCACATGGTATAGTCAATACAAGCGGGGGTCTTTGGTAAGTGGCTCACCTTTGGCCCTCGAGCCTGAATCAGAGCACCTCATCTGCTTTGGTATGGCCAGACCTGCTGCACTCTGCATGCTGGACTAATCCCCATCACCAGGCACAGCTAAACATTTAAGGTGGAATGCTGAGAAAGAAACAAAGCCCCACGGAGACACTTTTTTTTCCAGTCTGCTTGTCTGGGAGCCCAGGAGCAGGTGATGAGTTTTCCTCTGTGTTGGAAGGGGACATGGTGACGTGCTGGGGGACCCTGCAGAGCTGCAGCTGTTGTAGGTTTGTCTTCCCAGAGCACTGCAGGATGTGTCTGTATCCCACAAGGATGTCTGCATCCCGCAAGGAGGGGCTGTTGCTGCCTCCTCGTCAGTTCCCATCATGGCAAAGGCAAGCTGGGTGTCCCCACATTGCTGTCCCTCAGCAGTGGAGCCTTATCCCAAGAGCTGAGAGATTCCTAAAGTGATGCTCCAGCCCAGGGCTGGGTATGGTGCTGTCTCAGCCTGTGCTCTCTGGTATTCAGGTTTAGGGGGTGGATCTGCACGTCTCTGCTCGGGGGCAGGTTTACCCCAAAGGATGGGTTTTGTCTCCCAAACTGGGAGGGAACGCTTCCCCCAGAGCTTGGGAGACATGAAGTCATTTCTGTAAAGGAAGATTTCAAGCCACGTGCATTTGCCAAGTCTGGTGGGCAGGAATTTGACTTAGTGGCAATTAAGGATTTTTTCAGAGGAGAAGAGCTGTTGCAAAGTGAGACAATGTTTGATGTCAGCAAGACACCAACATGTAAAACAGAGAAAAAGCTCTGGTATATTGTCCTGTAACAGGACATTCTCATTTTGGATAAATCACTCCCACAGAGGCCAAGTCCTGGTCAGGGATGTCAGAGCAGCAACTGATTAGTGTCAGCCAGGTCTCCTTAAGCAACAGAAATCTCCCCCTGGTGCATCAGTTCTTGTAGAATTAGCGGGATGCAGATAATGAGCTCAGTCAAATGAGGAGAATTAGGGAAGAAGGAAATATTCAGCAGATAAAACCAAGCTGCCCCCGAAGGCAGATGCTCTGCTCTATCACACTGGGCACTCTGTGCAGTTCTCCTGTCCCCAGGGCAGGGGCTTCTTGCAGCCCCCCAAACTTCCACCTTAAAGGGCAAACAACCCAGAAAACCCCCGCGTTGTTTCCCTGCGCAGCATTTCATCGCCACTACACCCGTTTTGCTCTGGTTCTGCCCACAAGAAGGACGTGGCTTCTGTAGCTTTTCTGCATTATCAAGTAAGGCTGCCAAGCCAAGGCTTCAGCCTCGTGGCTCCTTGGAGGGCAACTACTCACAGCTTAATTACAGAGCACTTCATCAGTTAATATTACAAGTACCTCCACTTCTCCATCTCTGCTTTCCACCCCCTTCCCATCAGCTACATTAGAGGTTCAATTCCCAACCTAGAGCTTAGGACTTTTTTTTTTTTTTTTTTAAATAGGAATTTCTGGTGCTACCTGGAGGTCTTTGTTCCATCTTTTTGTGTTGTCATTTTCTTGCTTTTTTTACCTGTCCCGCTTTTTCTATTTGGAAAAAAAAAGCCACCAGGATGTGGAAGACCCACCTAAGCAATCCACAAAGCAGTTAAATGCACAAGTCACGAAAGTGAAGTTTAATTAATTTATTTTGAAAGGACCTCTCATTTCACCCCCATCAGTACTTGATGCCCTGAGATTAGTAAATTGAGGAGATATTTGCCTGCTGGATCCAAGATCAGTTAAAATCTCTGTGTAGATGGGGGGAATGAATGAGTTTGTGTTCCTCTCTGGGTGCAGCTCTGCTCCTGTTGCTCCATGGAGTGGGTTCCTGGTGTTTTTCCCTGCAGCCTGGGCATGGTCTTTTGGGGGCTGAGGCCACAGGGAACCCCGAAGGCGAGGGGAGGATTTTTCACCTGGATGCTCAGCAGTGCTCAGTGTGAATCCTGGCAGTGCCCGAGGGGTCCAGCTGGGACATGGAAAGTAAGAAGGATGTAGTGACTATGCAATACAAAGAAATCCGCTTGTTTTGATGCTTCCACACCATCATTAATCAATGACAGAGTACTCGGAGCCAATTCTTTACCTGTTCTCACGCTGCAGCCAAGCTGTGTTCAGAGGGATAAGAGGGTTGCAGATGTTTTCTTCTGCTTTCCTTCTCTGTGTGTTACACACAATTCCCAGCAGCTCTAACAAGGCCTGCCACCCATCCCATCCCATTATCCTTCACAGCCATATGGCATTTGCAACAGGGAAATGCCAGCACAGGAAAAAGAGGAAACGACTGATTTTTTTGAAAACTGTTCCCCTGAGCAAACCTTACGCACACAACCAATTCCCAGTGACTCCAGTGCAAGGCTAGGATGGGGCTTCACACAACCTGCAGGGGCTGAACAGCATCAGAGACCCCTTAACAAGCAGCCAGGCTCCAATCCAGGCACTGAATTGAAATGAGACCAAATAAGAGCAGTAGATCCTGCAGGTCAGGAGTGCCACAGGGCACTGGGTGTGTGCCAAGTGCTTGGCATTTTGTGTCCCCTTCCTTCCACGTCCTGGTGGCTTTCTGGTAGCTCTCCTGGCATGCGTGGCTCTCTCATGGTCAGTCATATTTAACTCTCAGGAGGACAGTGCAACAGTATCCTGACAACCGGTTGGTATACTTATTTATTTTCTTTTTTTATTCTTTATTTTATTGTCTGGTTATTAATCTCTTCTACTGTTTGCAGCTTGTACCACAACTTGACGTCTCGGGGTACCTTGAAGAAAACTGCTGTTTGTGTGCCTGTATTTTTCTCCTGATTGTTTCTAAAGAAACCCACTGCCCATCGAGGGCAGTAGCCTGGCCATGGCTGGAGATGCCACCTCAAGCTCAGTCAGTTCATACATGCAAACTCATTTTGTGTTTGCTTCTTTGGTGGGGCACCAAAGGCCTGAAAAGTCCTGAATCCCTTAAGTGCTGGAATTGGGTTTCAAGAAATTCTATTTTGCAGAAATATAGAGGCCGCTCTCCTGCTTGAGAGAAAAGGAGCCTGCTGGGTAGAACAGAGCAAACCTCAGTGTGCAAGCACAGCTCTGTGTTCACAACATGCCCGAAGGGCACCAAACCCATTTGCCCTTTACCTGAGCGTAGCTTTGCCAACCACGGCAGCCCCGAGTCCTTAGCAGCAGGGACAGGATTGCTGCAGATCAAGTGCAAAGACTGCTTGAAACCCCAGGGTTTGGTGCCCAGGAAAAATGAATGGGAAATACTCCAGCGTGTGCTGAACAAAAGACCCACAACAGCCAGAACATCTTGTCAAACAAGACAGAAAAATAAAGCCTCAAACCCTTACAGGAATCTGTTTTCTCTCCTTTTCAGAAGCTGGGGAAATATGCTTAGTATTGGCCTAAACTTCAGACATATATCCCCAAATTTGCACCTTTTGAGGCTGAAATTCCCCTTCCTTTTGTCTCCTGCCCTGAATTAGCCTTATTTTTTTTAGCTCGCATGCAGCAGGATTAAAAAAACGCAGGAGGACCAGAGCAGCCCCGTGCCCATAGCGTGGCACGAGCGGTGGGGTGGTGACACTGGTGGTCCTCAGAGCCCCCCAGCCATGTCACATCCCCCCTCACTGCCCAGTGTCTCCCCTTCTCCGCCCCTCGCAGCTCTCCTACGTGGATTCGGACGGGAACCCCATCGGGGTGGTGCAGATGACCTTCCTGCGGCTCCTGAGCGCCTCTGCCCACCAGAACATCACGTACAACTGCTACCAGTCGGTGGCCTGGCACGATGCCACCACCAACAGCTACGACAAGGCCATCCGCTTCCTGGGCTCCAACGACGAGGAGATGTCCTACGACAACAACCCCTACATCCGAGCCGCCCTGGACGGCTGCGCGGTACGTGGGCAGCGCTGGCTGCAAGGGGACACACACCCCGAGGGTCTCTGTCCCCCACCCCGGGGCTCTCTGTCCCCCACCCCGGGTTGTCCAGCACCTTCTGCCTCGGAGAAAATAGCCTCCAGATTTCCTGTGCCCCCATTGGTGTAGTTGTCTTGAGGGTTGTCCCCAACATGTCCCCCATCAAGCTTGCTCTTCCACAAGCTGCGAATACGTGGTTCCACTCAAGGGTAGGAGAAGCTGCAGCACCTCTAGGAATCAAATTGATCTGATAATCAAATTAACCTATTTCAAAACTCCTTTAAAACTGCTTTTAAATGCCCCCCATTGCCTTTGCTCTCCCCTGTTTGCTCACACGGGGTGAGGCAAGTGAAGACACCCAGTTGCACATGAGTTTTACAGGTTTTGATAATGACCTTTTTCGCTGCCTTCAAGAAATCTTGGAGGCAAAGCACTAAGGGTTTGGCCACTGGGTTGGATGGGGTTTTTCTGTGTGCAGCCCCAGTCAGGCTCTGGGCTGTGCTGGCCGTGGGAGAGCACCCAGGTCCAGCCACACACCCCCTGAGCTGCCAGAGCCCAGCCCAGAGTTGGGATTTGCTCCATGTGTCCCCCTGCCCCTCACAGGAGCCACCGTTGTCCCTGAGAGAGGACAAACCAAAGTCTGACTCTGTGATGAGATGATGCTACGGGATGCAGGACACAGGTCCACACCCCTGGCTCATGTTTCAAATGTGGCTTTTAACATCTTTTTTTTAGCTCTTTCCCCCACGGGATTTTGGCCCCTCCCCTTCCAGCCCACCATGCTCCTCATCTTCCCTTTGGCCACAATTTCCAAAGGACCCAGCATCTTCCCTTTACTTCTGCCTCCTTTGGGCTTAAACTCTTAAAAATCTGCCCTTAGGAGATAAAAATTTGGCAAAACAGGTGCTGCTTGGTTTTATTTTGAGACCCAGCTTGCTAGTGCCAAAACATGCATAATTCCCACCCTCTGGAACTGCAGTGCTTGAAGCCCACGGGACAGAAAGATTGAGAAGTTTGACAGAAAAAGCTCCCCACATAATTTGAGATTAAAATGGTTCTGTTCTGGAACAAACACTTTTTTTTACTGTAGGAGCAATGAGGAAAATCAGCTTAGAATCACTTCTTTATTTAAGGGAGTTTTTGTTTACAGTAGGTTCCCTACATTAAAGATGATTTTAATCTGAATCTTAGACCAATAACAATGCTGTTAGAACTCCACAAGAAATTCAGAGATGCGTTCAATTCACTCAAGGGAGCGAGTATACGACCGATGCAGGTGATGGGCTTGGCCATGCTGGCTTAATGGCTGGACTTGCTGATCTTAAAGGTCTTTTCCATCCTAAATGTTTCCATGATTGAGCCCCCACCGTGTGGGAAACGAGCTTGAGCTGCCTGACTCGGTGTTGCCACAGAGGTCCTGGTAGGACCCACGCTCTGGCTATGCTGCAGTTGGTGGATCTCCAGGGCTTATGTTCAGACCATTATTTGAATGTGTTTTTCCTGATCTTACAGCCCTTTCTCAGTAGCTGCGATACAGCCAATTCTTCCGAGACACACAAATCAGAGGGAAAGGTAGAGCCAAAAGCTGCTCCATCAATTCACTTGTTTGTGCAGCCTTGTATGCCCTCGGGTGCACTTGTGCTCCTCTAATAATTATTTATATTTTGGAAATAACTCTATGGCTACCAGGCACGGTAAAAAAAGACAACACCACCTTGTGAATTCCATCAAACTTTAAATGTGATCTTTTCAGCAGCGCTTGGATAATAGTCAAACTAATATATTCAAATTAAATCGCTCCCATTTGCTCAACAACCCGTGCGTGTCCTCGGGGAGGTAAAACAAGTATTGCAGAGCCACAGTTTTACCAGGCTCCTGTTCCACCTTGGAGGGGGTGCTGACAGCAGAGCTGGTGTGCCATGGTCTGCATGGCAGCAGAGCCTGGGCTCAGGGGGAACATCTCCCAGGGGTTTGCTCAGTGGTCACCATCCCACCTGAGAGCAGGTCTGGTAAATCTGCAGGGGAAATAAATGTGTGGTTGGGTGACTTATCTGTGTCAGAAAACACCTGAGTGAGGTCATCGCTGTCTTCTCAGCTGGATGGTGAGTGGTCAGTCATGATGTCTTGCTGATGTTGGGTTGGAGGCATCAACAAAGCTCCTCTCTCTCTTTCTCTTCTCCCCACCAGGCGAAGAAGGGCTATCAGAAGACTATCCTGGAAATCAACACGCCCAAAGTAGAGCAAGTACCTATAGTCGACATCATGTTCAATGACTTTGGAGAAGCATCACAGAAATTTGGATTCGAGGTGGGACCAGCTTGCTTCATGGGCTAAGAGCCACCTGAAAACTAGTCTCCAAATGAGCAACCTCGTAACCTCATTGCGCCATTTAATTAAAAAAAAAAAAAAAAAAAAAAAAAAAAAGAAAAAAGAAAAGAAAAAAGAAAAAAAGAATTCCTTGTCACATGCACGTTGTGAAACTGGACAGCGATGGGTTATTTTTTTTTTCTGTTTTGTTTCGTCCCTCGTTTTGCCCGAGTTCCTCTGGGCCACCACACCCACAGTCACTGCCCGAGGGGATCGTTCCCACCACGGCCACAGAATTCCATGACCGACCTCCGCACACGTGGCCTGGAGACCTGTCCCTGCTGCTCCACGGCCACCGAGCAGACCCCACCGCCATCAAAGACTTCTTCTTCTTCTTCTTGTGAGCAATAGCGAGCACTTGCCTTGAGGGTATTGTTTGTCTGTTCCTTTCCAAGGGAAAAAAAATGGGAAAAAACTTGAAACTCCTGTGTTCAGCTTGACGTTGAAGTCCTGGCTCCAATCCAAACCCTGCCAAAGCTCCTCAAAGGTGTTTTGTTGTTTTCCACGAGATTTGGTTCAGCTCTAGCAAGGTGATGTCACAGCCAATTCCAGAATTTTTAGTGTCTCCATTGAGTTGCCTAATTCTACATCTTACAAAATTTAACTAAAGGTCACACTGGGCATCTCTTTCCCATGAGTTAAAAAGGTGCTTATATTTTTGTATGTTTGTAAGTAAATATTTGTATTGTATATTATTTTAAACGTTTGAATGTTTCTGGCTTCAAAACATGCACGTGACCTTGTCTGTGTTAAACCCACGGCCCTTCCCAACACCATCCCAGCCAGGCATCCACCTGGGAATAAGGACAGTGGCTCCTGTCCCCACTGCTCCCCAGGCCTGGGCCAGGAGGGCTTGGAGTGACAGCCAGGACGAGGTACAAACCAGCCCCCTGAGCCACAGTTGCCTTTTGGAACTATTCACTTCAAAATTAGGAAATTAAAGCCATTTTTTTTAACAAATTTTCTACAAAACCCTGATCTCAAAAGCAGGGTCTGCTTCGAGCCTCTGCCTTTTTATGCACTTGCTTAACATACATTTTTTAAATAAATGCTTCTTTTTTTCCTTCAGCATTCTTTTAAAATTAAACTGATAATTAAAACCAAATCCGTTCCCAGTGGCAGATTGCAGTGGCAGGGGAAATCCATTTGTCCTCTCTGAATATCAAGTGTTAAAAAAAAAAAAAAAGAGAGAAAAAAAAAAGGTGCTTTTTATTTTTACATGTCTCTGTGGTGCTATCTATTTGATAACTTCAAGACAACACTGGTGATCCCCTGCCACTGGCCAATCTCCCACCAGGCTCTGCTTGTTAGCCACTTGCAGTCAGACTTAGAAATGCACGTCACCTTCTTATTTGTTATGTAGAAGACCCTCTCCTCTCCTTGTATTGCAGCAGCTCGTACAGTCCGTGTAGAAAAGGTACTAAATGTGCTTTCCATCTTTTCTTACACCTTTTTTTCTGGGGTTTTTTTGGTCTTTTTTTTTTTTTTTCTCTTTTTTTTTTCCTTCCCCCCCCACCCAAGACCCTCCACGTGTTTCCCCCGGTGGAAACCAGAGCAGACTGTCCTCAGTGCTGAGCGTTTGTGGTGCTAATTCCTGGAGATGTTGGGTGTCCTGACGCGGTGCCGGAGCCGTGTGGGTGCTGCCAGGAGTCCGCTCTTCCCACAGTGGCTTTTTTTTTTTCCACGGCTCACAACGTGCTGACACCATCTTCTTTTTCCATTTGTTTTTCTCTTTGGCCGTTTCCCTTGGTTTAGATCTCTCAGCTGGAAAAATAGATGTTGCAGGGTGGGGTTTTTTTTTATATTATTATTATTATTGTCGTTATTATTTGGCCTGGAGTGTTACAGCAACGCTTGAGCCAAGGGGGATCTTTCACCATAAAGGAAAAGACATCACATTTACTGTGAAGAAAAGCCTATATATGATGTCTTTTCCCCCCTCCTTCCCAAGCAGAGAGCAGCAGCATCCGAGGAAGGGAGGCAAAGCCGTGCTGGAGGGAGCGGCGATGCCACGTGGTGCTTCTTGGCCTGGGAGAGCCGTGTCCATCCATCTCCCTTCTTCTCTTGTCTTCTCTCGTCTTCTTTTTTCCATTTAGGGCAATAAAAAAAAAACCCAAAAAAGGTGCTACCCTCAAAACTGCAGACTCCAGCAGCAAAGCAGTGAAAAGGAATATATAATAATATATAAGGAATTCAGCTTCTCAGTCACCTTGGCAACAGCCTTGTTCTGGAACAGTGGGAAGGTCAGGAAAGGTTGCACATTCCTCTCTGCAACAGCGAAGCCATATATTGATGTATGTCCACACGTGTGCGTCCGTCTAGGTCATGTAATTCTGTCATAAATTTTCATCAAGGGAGCTTTTTTCTTTGATCTTTTTTCCTTTTATTTCTTTGCTTTAAGAACAAAAAAAATTCCTCTGTTGAATTCCACAGTGTTGTAATTGTACTGAGCTCCAAACTGTTCCGATTTCCCCAGACCACTTAGCTACGGTATATTGCAATAAAATTACTACTTGTATTTGCAGACCTTCTTTTTGTGTAATTTTATTTCCCTCCTCCCTTAATATATATGACTTGAACAAATGTTGATAAGAAAAATAAAACCTATGGAAAAAAAAATTCTAGTACATAAGGCCCTTTTTAAAATATAGTGTCAAATGACATATTGTACATTTCTTCAAAGTCCAATAAACATGTCATAAAATTTAAGTGTAATGCCCATAAGAGCTATTTTTAAATATTTTAAACCTGTGTAATAAAGGAATAAATGTAATAGATTTTTTTTTCAATAAATCAAGTTTACTGTTTCCACCTAAACCAACGTGATGTGAATGTCTCCTTGAAGTTGCTTGCAGGGGGATTTGCCCACGACCCCTCCGCTCCGTGGAGCCCCAAGAGTTCATCAGAGGAGCTGCCGAAGTGCTTCAAGGTAACAAATGCTGTAAAATATAAACCAGAGCCGGCAGGGAGAGAACTTCCAGGCCTGGAATTTTATCTTTTTTCCTTAGTGAGAATCTCCATTTGACCCAACAGCGCAAAAAATCCAACCTGGGGACATTCAGTGGCTGAGAAGATGAGGTGGCCACCAGCTCTCCACCTTCTCCGCACCAGCAGAAGTGTCACCCGAGCAGACTTGGTTTGGCACCGCAGCCTTTGCTCTCGCAGATCTTCTCCCCCTGAGACAAATTCGAAACCAAACATTTTTCTGGCTTCTTGGTGAGCTCCTCAACCCCCAAACCCACTCCCAGGGCACTGTTGTGTGGAGGTGCTGGGGGAAACCACGGCAGGGACACTTTGCTCATCCTCTCCTTAATGGGTTTCGCTCCAGGGACGTGTGAGGAGATGCCGGATCCCTCTGCCGACACCTGAAACGGCCGATGGATGCACTTCTGCATCTCAGGGGCTCCTTGCAAGGAACACCTGGTTGGTGCCGCTGGTTTGCAGGTTCCAGAAGATGATTCTGCCTTCCAAATGCGACGTTTGCCACAGTGCAGGTGCGTAAGGTGCAGACACGGCCACGAGGCCACCTCTGTGCACGAAGCTTTGCAGGGACCAAGCCAAGCCGTGCGTCCCATCAGCCTTTCTCCTTCATGCTTTGACTGCAGCAGGTATTTGAGGACCTTCATTCTTTGCCAAGAGGTAGATTTCAGGTTGAGAGAGAGAGAGGTGTTCAGATAAGAAGCCAAAGTCACAGAATCACAGAATGGTTGGGGTTGGAAGGGACCTTAAAGATCATCTCGTTCTGACCCCCCTGCCATGGGCAGGGGCACCTTCCACTGGACCAGGCTGCTTAGAGCCCCATCCAGCCTGGCCTTGGAAGTCCTTTAGTCTGTCATTATCTTACAGGAATAGTTTTGGGAAGTCTTGGGTTATTATGGCTAAATCTTCATCCAAACGGACCCCAGAAATGCAGGGGTACCAGGGGCTATGGGAATAAATTAGTGGAAGGTAACTTTAATTACTTAAACCTGGCCAGAAAGGTTTGACTCAGATCTTGGTCATGCTTCAAGGTGACACTGACCCCTTCTGTGCTGACTTGCCAGTTGTGATTTGCACTCAATAACTGCTCTGTTTGCAGCAAATGCCCCCGAGTGTCTCTGCTGAGAGAAGCTTTGATCTGCTATTAGGGGAAAACAGAGATGTGAGACGGGATCTGACTGTTCCTGGCAGTGCCAGACACAGAAGCCAGGGCAGCTTTTTCACCTCTTTTCATATCACAAAGTCTGTGATTTAGTGCTGGAGCTACAAAGCTGTAACTCCACCAGGTGAAACGGGGAGGGGAATTTTTAGAAGGTCCACAAAAAGTGCAGCAGATGATTGAGACGGAGCGTGAGCACCAGAAACAGCTCCATTTTGCTGTGAGGATGGGGCTGCTCATCCCAAAACCCCCTCCCAGGCTCTGCCTCCCCACCTCGGGGATGCTGCACCAGGGGCAGGACCAGGAGCCCAAACCTTGGGATGCAGCAAAGAGAGCGAGAGGGACCAAGCTCAGCGCCCAGGGTAGTCCTGGGAGGAGCAGAACAACACCCGGCACAACTCGGGGAGTGGGAATTCTCCAAGGGCAGCTGGTCCCAGTGGTGTTTCCAACAGCCTGGGCAGGGAAGGGGTGGCTGTGGGGCTGTCTGTCTGCTTTGCCTTACATGTGATGTCCTTGTCCAACAGGCAGAAGCTCAACTGGGCTGGGATTTCTGCACTTCTGGGTGTTCAGAAAGCAGGTGAAGCCTGAAGAGTTTTCCCTGTCCAGCTGCCTGAGCTGACCCGGCAGTGAGGACACAGGCATGTGCTTCCTGGCTGCTTCCAGAGGTAAAACAGGAGCTGCTGGGGGACTTGCTTTCTGCCTGTAAAATGGGAATTGCTCTTTGGTTGATCTTTTAGCCCTGCTCTGGAGGAAGAGGCCCGGGCTCTCGTGATGGTTGTGTGTCTGTTGGCTCCCTGTCTTTTATCTTGGACTCCCTTGGCTCCCTCCATGTAACAGTTGGACTCGAGAATCTTACAGGTCTTTTTCAACCTCAACAATTCAGTGATTCAGCTGGTGGAGCACTGGCTGTCCCTAAGAAGAGCACATTCCCACATGGTTTGGAAGAGTAGGCAGTGGGGCAGAGAGAAGAACCTTTGGAGAAAAGAGCAAAGCAGCTCTTTGGACACGCAGCTCCCTCCCTGGGGCTGCACCACCAGTAACCAGCACACTCCTGTCTCTCCTGGGAGCTGGTGGGGAAGGGAACCAGGATCAGCAGCCCTGTGCCACACAGGGACATGCTGTGATCACACCATTTGTTCTCCACAAGACACAAAAGCTCTTGGTTGGGTTGTGCCCTGCTGTCTTTACCTCTCAAAGTGATGCTCCTCCCAGCTCCTTAAACGCCGTGTTTACAAGAGACTGGTAAAAATAAAAATGGCCAAAAAAGCAGCACTGGCAACGAATAAATTTAGAGACCAGATCCTGGGCATCCCTTCCCTGTGGTCTAGGTGAGTTTGGGCAGAATTAAAACTGTGAATGGGTGTTTTATAGAAAATATTGAGCATCCTTAGTGAGACTAAACCTCTCCTGGGAAGACAGAAACAGCAAGACCAAGTGGGAGGCTGTAATGAGAAGGGGAGAGGACTGTGCATGAATTAGCATGACGAGAATATGCAAATTGTTGGGTAGAGTGAGGCTTTCATAGCACAGAAAGGAACTGAAGCTATTCTTGTTCAGCTGCTTTTTGTCCTGCGTCTTCTCCCCAGCCAGTCTTGATTTGGAAAAAAGAAAAAAAAAGAAAAAGAAAACCAAAAAAAAACCCTCTCCATGACTTCCTATGAGAAAGGGCAAGTGAGCTGGAGGTGCAGTTCACCACCACCTGTAAATTAACCTACAGAGTCCCCACAAAAAGCTAATATGGTGCAAGTCAAAGGTGCCTCTTCTCTGAACGCCTTGCACAGGAGCTGTG
This sequence comes from Grallaria varia, assembly GCA_013396735.1. Classification (NCBI taxonomy): domain Eukaryota; kingdom Metazoa; phylum Chordata; class Aves; order Passeriformes; family Formicariidae; genus Grallaria; species Grallaria varia. The sequence continues at coordinate 671,060 of VWZG01012370.1, read as the reverse complement.
CCTCTGCAAATTCCCTGCCCTGGCCTTCCTGCAGCCCACACGGATGATTTCCATGGTATTTCAGACTTTTTTACCTCGGATATTCTGACAGGACAGATTGCACCAGTGAGAAGCATCAGCCTGATCCTTGTGTCGCTTGGTACTGAAAACTTGGTGTGCCTCTGCCACGAGCAGGTGGGCAGCAATGGTTTATCATAATTATCCATAAACTATTGTCTCACTGCATTTTCTGGGGTTTCCTGGCTTTCTGTTTGCTTCCCATGTACTTTCCCTTTGCGGCAAGAGAGCAACTTTTGAAGCCAACCTGGCCTGATGTTCTCAGCATCTGTCAGTGGCTGGTTAACCAGGGCTGCTCTCCTGCTGTTACACAATGGCCCCAAAATGTTCCACCCTTGGAAATAATTTCCTCCCAACTCATCCCTCCCTTAGTGCTTCCAGCTGTGGGGAATCCAATCCTCTCTCACTTTAAGGAGAGCTTCAGTACCAGCAGCATCTTCTCTGGACCAGCTCTCCCCAAAATGCCAGCACTGGAAACCTGTTTTGGTTTTGAGGACTCTTAACGTGCTGTAATTTTATTTACTGCACCTATTGCCACTTCATTTATTCCTTGTAACTTCTCTGGTTGCAGATTTGGGCATGGTGGCAGCGAAGTGATTTTCTCCAGAGGCACAAACTCGACGGTTCAGGCAGACCCTGCGTGTTCCTGCCTTCACAGCAAACAAAACTTAGCAATTTATGCTTGTATTTAATGGGTTTTCTCAAATAGCCCAGAGCAAAAACAAACACCCCAAAGAAATCAAACACATGACAAGCCTGAAGAAGAAGCTGCTTTTCCTCCTTCCGAGAGAAGCCAACATGCTTGTTTTTTGAGAGGTGCATAACGAAGGGAGCTCTGAAGCGCTAAAATTACATCTTGTAAGGCAGGGGCTGCCACGCTCCGAGGCACCCCTGGAACTGCTGCTCCACTCAGCTGAACACTCAGAGCAAATGTGCCCTCGCTGGGCCCTGCGCTGGGACTTAAATGTTCTCATTCTGCCTAATTATTAATATGTTAATTTGACAATGAGATGTTGTTCTTTGCAGAAATTTTTCTGCTCTGTGCTTGGCTGCTTTTCTTTTTTTTCAGCTGCTCCTCAGCTCAGCGAATTTTTCTTTTTCTCTCTTCTTGGCTCGGGCAAGGCAGACCCAGAGGATGCACCTGGGGGACACTTTTGCCCCATCCCTGGAAGGCTCCAAGACCACGTTGGACGGGACTTGGAGCAACCTGGGCTAGTGGAAGGTGACCCTGCCCCATAGCAGGGGGTTGGAACGAGGTGAGCTTTAAGGTCCCTTCCAAACCAACCCATTCTCTGATTCCACAAGAGGGTGACCAAGCCAGGTGAGCGTCGTGCTGGCACTGACTGCCAACGTGTGGCCAAGCCATGATGCCAGACCTGCCTAAGGTGGGTGCTGGGGGTTGCTCTGCTTGTGTCATTGCCTGGGTACTCAGAGGGAAAAGATGCCCTGACTGTGCCTATTTAAGTGCAAAGCTTCACCCGGGCAGCCGAGCAGGGACCAAGAGCTGCTGGTGGGGTCCCTCAGCCAAGGGGTGGTCTCACCCACGTTCACAAGTGCGGTGAAGACCTTGGTCTCTTTGGAACTGTAGCAAAACTTCACATCTAAACATCTTCTGGGGGCTTCCAGACAAAAACCTGGGTTGGAAAAGGGCCTCCCTTCAACCTTCATATCCCCCAGAGCTGAAGCATCTCTGCGCCAGGCCAGAGCCCAGCCTGGAGCTGCTCCTCACTGCTGCCAGCACAACATTGAATTTCAGGAGAAAGCAGGAGCCACCAGAAAAATAAAATCAAATTGTCCCTCTTTCAGGTTTTCTCTTCTAGCAGGTTGATCAGAGACCCTGTTGAAATGGAAATCAAAAAGCTGCCAGACTTGAAACGTTAATTAAGATACACAACAGGGAGAGAGGAGGAAGAAGGAAGGAGGGGAGTTTCTATTAATGAATTTAGCTGCTCTGCGAGGAAGTGGCTGTGGATTCAACGTGCATCTATCATTTTGGAGGGGAAGGAAAGCGATTTAATCGAACTGCACAGGAAGTTTGTACACCATCATGGATTTAATTTTCAAACTTGCGGCAGGCAAAGATTAACCTTGCTGAAGGGCGTTAGCAGAGTGGGCAGAAATGTAAAAATTAATCCCTGCTATAGGTTTCTTCAGGAGGAAACACTAAGCAGTATTAAATATTTATTGTATATAAATACCTTTTTCCCTACGTCCCCCACTTTCTTGCCTGAAATTTGCATTTCAGTTGCTTCTTCCACTAAAGCCTCTTTGCCCAGCAAGGCAGCAAACCTGGTTCATGCTGTGAGAGTGCAAGGGTTTGTTTTTTCTCCTGGGTAAGGAGGAAGGTATGAGGAATAATTCATTTGCCACCTTGATTTTTCCCCTCCCTCCCTCCCCTCTGAAGATTGATACCGCTGCACTTAGAGAGGAGAAAATCAAGTTGTGCTGATCTATGACCAGACACAATTTATTCTCATAGAATCTCATCTGCAATTTTGTTCAGCATCTTTGGAATTAAAATCCCTTTGCAATCTCTCCAGATAGCTGAAAATGTGCCGTTTCCCTCCCTTTCCTCCTCAGATGCCTTTTCCCTCTGCTCAGGGCACACCGTTACCGATGATGTGATTCTGCTTTACATTCAGATGGTTGTGGAAGTTTTGGACCATAAATAAAGCTCCTGTGCAAAATGATTCTGAGAGGGTTTTTTTTTCCCCTTTTCTTATTTCTTTTCCTTCTCTCTTTCCCCTTCTATGTTTCTTTCTTCAGATCTTGGAAATGGTGATAAATTAATCATTTCTTCCCCCATAGCAACCGCCAACGTGCAATATGGAGCCGGTTCCTTCACACCTGTGATGGAGACTTGGAGGTGACCCTGCAGACAGCAAAACAAGAGCCTGTTCCATGGATCCTGCACTGCCTGGGAGGGACAAACCAGCCCAGCACAGAAACGTGCCTCGCCACATTAGTCCTAGAAAGCAGCTTACGGTCCTGGCGTCCCTCTGTTGTCCCCAGCACACAGAGCAGGGACAGCCTGGCCAGCTGAGTTCACGCCAGAGGGCATTTCTGGAGCAGAGGAAGCAGCTTTGTGCTTTTTGCAGGGATTCAGGTGGTTTGCTCGGGTATCCCTTCCTGGCGGGATGATGCGAGTCAGGCTGGTGTGAACGTGTCCAAGGCTGGCTCACTGCAAAGCATTTATTTTAGTTTTTAATCTGATTAGAAATCCAAAAGCACCTGAGAGTAGATGGAGATGAACCATCCCATCAGGTAGCACAGGCTCCTTGTGGCTCCAAACCACCTCTGGCAGACCCAGCTGCCTGTTCCCCGCTCTGTGACGTGGATAATCACTGCCCCTTACCCAGGGCTGCTGCTCAACAGAGGCAGGAGCATCCTCAGCTCACCACTCACACCTGCCTGACCTCCGTTTGCTGAAAGAAGTGGAGTCACCGAAAGCAAATGGCCTCAAGTTGTGCCAGGGGAGGTTCAGACTGGATTTTAGGCAAGATTCCCTCCTGGAAAGGATTGTTCAGCACTGGAAAAGGCTGCCCAGGGAAGTGGTGGAGTCACCAGCCACGGAAGGATTTAAAAGACACAGAGGTGTGGCACTTGGGGACATGGTGGCTGTGGCAATGTCTGGACCCGATGATCTCAGAGGGCCTTTCCAACCTTAAGGATTCTATGATTCTGTGACCCGAGTTTTGGATTAGCCCATCCCCTTGTGCAGTGACCTGGTGGGACGGTGAAGGTTCCAGAGGCAGAGCTGCAGGGTCTGGTTTGTGGTGCTGCTTTTTACCTCAAGAGCAAAACCTGGCTGGTTCCAGCTGAGTGGGGGGGTCAGGGACCCCCTGAATCTGTTTGCAAGAGCCTGCCCAGCCCTGCCATTGCTCCAGAGCTGGTGGTGGGTGGTCATGGAGAAGACTCAACCCATCCTCCTCTCCCTGCTCCAGAGCTTTCCTCCCGCTGCCCAGGGGAAGGGCTGGAAGGGACTCACAGATCCCACTGGGATGCATTTTCCTACTCCTCAGTGGATCCCTCCCTTTAATTTCCAATACAAATAACAATTTGTGACTAAAAGGAAATCCACCTGAAAACATCTGTCCTGTGGAGTCATTATCTGCTTGCACAGGCTTTTCTGGGGCTGATCCAAGCCCTTTCTCATGGCTGATTTCTATTTATTTTTTAAAAGCACAAGATTTCATGTTGTTTTGTTTCTAATTTTCTAGAGAGCTAATCGGATTGGCAAGCAGAGAAAGGAGCTTTCAAGGGAGGCAGCTGCTGAATAGCAGCGAGCGTATAAAGCTGGCTGTGTAATCCCAGCTTTACCCACAGCCTTATTAAGATCTAGATGTTTTATTACAGGCATATATCCAGCTGGATTTCATAATAAGTTTTGTGATTTCTCCTTTTCCCCCCTCCCCTTCCCAACATTTTTTTTTATTTTTTTCTTCATATAATTTGCTGCCTTTTGCTGGAGGAGTTTCGTTTAACTGGTACACGTGTTGTGCTGAGCAACATCCTCAATTTAAATGGAAATTCTACCAATAACAAATGCACTCTCTCTCCTCACCCGGGGAAGGGCTCAGAAACATCATTCAGAGGTAAAAAAAAGCCCACCAGAACTCAAACCCATCGCTACGAGAAGAGCCCCAGTCCTCTTGCAGAGGCCAATTGCAGATAATAAACTGCCCATTTGTTTGCAGCCAAGATAGTGTAAATTATCTGGAGGAAATATGAGTTCGGTAATCAAGCCTGAAAACTGAAATGAAGGCGAGGGGAAGTGGGAATCTCATTATGTGGTGACTATTATCGTTTATTGCAGCAGCCCTGAAAGGCTTGGGCTGAAAACAGGGGCCGAGGTGTGGACGAGGAAAGGGAGGCAGAAGCAGCAGGAGCAGGAAGGAGCTGTGGCAGAGGTGAGGAACAGCTGGAGAGAGGAGGCTTTGAGTGACCCAGCCAAGGGCACGAGGAATTTAGGAGGGATAAAGGGACCAAATGAATGCCTGGATCTCAACCTGTCACCTTCTCCAAGTCTGTGGCTTTTTCTGCCAATTTCCTTGTGTCATAATTAATTCATTATATTTCAAGCCTCACAATACACTTCTTAGGGCAGAGATTGGTCTGCCTCATGCAATGCTATGAATGCCCTGTAACACGTCCTATGAATGCCCTCTAACACATCCCTAAGCCTAAATGTAATAATGAAAAATTGAATGGGGTTAAAATGCATTTATTCCTTTCGTGTGAGGAAGAGGGAGAAACCCTAAGAAAATATATTCCTTTTTCCTGTCATCATTCAAAATTCCAAAAATCTTCAGAAATGGCTCTTTTCTAGTTGAGAAACTTTACAAAATGAGAAACTTTGCCAGATGTCCATATTGTTAAAAAGCCATTTGCTCCTAAAAGAGATGCTTTGAGGAAAATTTTTCAGGCGGTTGTAAAAATAAATCATGGAGTATTGCTCCTTCTGACTGATGAGATTTATGGGCGCTGGGAAGATGATTTATAGGGAATTGCATAAAACCACTTTTTGACTGCACTCAATGGAGCAAGTCCTGGACTCCTCCCCAGCTGGTGCTCCACAGGATGCCAGGGGCATCGTGTCCCATTGCTCCTGGTGAGGTTCAGATCCGTGGACTGCCTTCCTATATACAGGAGTTGCATTTTTATCAGGCCCTTTTGGGGATGTTGGGGTGCAAGGAGAGGCCTCCAGGCACCCCCAGCCCCCTGGCTGTGACAGGGCTCTCACTGCTCCCCTTGTTTTGCAGAGCTGTAATTCCAAACCCAGAGGAAAATCACCTCCCAGGTGTGTATTACTCAAGCACCAGGATGTTCAGCATGTCTGACCATGACAGAGGCCGGGTGGACTAAACATCTCTCTCCACTTGTGTCCGTTTCATTTGTTAATTTATTCTCTGCTGTGCAGACCGACCCATCCAGGTGGTCCCCAACCCCCTTGGCCATGGGAGTGGAGAGCCCAAGCCCCATGTCCCACCCGTGAGAGGCTCTGCACCTGCTGCAGGGCAGGTTGCTCCTGCGATGGGGTGCACTGAGGATCCAGCTCCTTCCAAAGATGGGAAAAAATTCCCAGTCCTGTCCAGATTTGGGGCGTAGCTGACTTTCTAAATCTGTCGTGCTTCATTTATCACTGTGATGGATCCGCTGTCCATATGGTTAAATACCAAAGAAATGCAGCCTTGCAAATATCTGCTCACCCGGGATGAATAATTTGGGTTGACAGGCAATCAAGGAAAGATTAGTATTTTCGTTGTCATCAACAACTCTGGGATACTTTGGAGAAGTTTCCGTGTCCTTTTTCCCTGCAGAGCTGTGCGGTGTCTCACAATTTGCTGCTGATCACGTCAGGGCAGTTTTTCCTTTCCCTGTCCACTTCATCCCAAAGTGCAAAGCCGTTTGCAAAACCCATCAACTCCCTCAAAAAAATAACACAAGCAGGGCCTTCCGCCCTGTGCCATAAATCACGGCAGGAAAAATGAAATCATAGGAGCTTACGAGACCCACTAAGCCAGGGACGATGCTGAATTCATCAATCCCCTGGCGTGGCCACAGCGCAGGTTTTGCCTTAGCCCTTTGCAACTGGTGTTGCATGAAAGAGATATTTCTGAGCCCGTGGCAACGACAGCAGTGAGGAGAAATAACACATAATCATCCACAGTGGCTGCCTGGACTGAGTTTCCTTCAGGAAAGGCTGGAGGAGCCACCTGGGTGAAAGAAAAAGCTTTAAGGAGCAAAGGAATCAATTTTAGCCAAAGCAATTTTTCTCTGAGACCGAGGGATAGATCTTCTTTGCCCCAGAGCACATCCTTGGTTAGTAACTGGAGTCTTCAGTATGAAATACTGCGTGAGAAAACTGTATTTTCATTCACCAGAGTTTTGGAGAGAGGGAAGGAAAGGCACTTCCCAAGGAGCACGAGGGCTGTGAAAACTCTTCAACACCTTTAGTTCCTGCGTAGCATCTGCTGGTATTTCATTTTTGGCACCTATAAAGCATCTATTATCCCTGCTGAGTTTGAACCCAGGCATGTTTGCTTATGGAAAAATAAAATCCACCAAGTAATAAACAATTGCTGGCAGTGAACTCAATAAAGCAGGGGATTATTCTGAGAGGAGAGGTGGGCCTGGAGCTGCAGAGGGCTGGGTTGCCCTACAGAGATTCAGGGGGCCCTTCAGCCACCCAAAGTGGTTTTCGGAGGAATCTGTTCTTTATGCTAAAGCCAACGACCAGGAGAACCTCAAGCCCCCAGGGCAGCCCTTTTCACTGAACCAAAGAAGTGGTGTGATTTTTCCAGGGTGAAGGAACGAGGAAAGGTTAACATATTATTAAAACCTTCATTAGTATGCTAATGATCAAGAAACTTGTGTTAAAAATCATTTCTAGCTGATTATCTCTTCCCCCACACCTTTCCCCGGAACGGTGTTAAATGACTTTTCGCAGGATCATAGAATGGGTTGGAAATGGCCCTAAAGATCATCCCATTCCCATGGGGCACCTTCCACCAGACCAGGTTGCTTCAAGCCCCATCCAACCTTGCCCTGAACACTTCCAAGGATGGAGCATCCACATTTGTCTTTGTCCTCTCCTCCTGCTTTCTGGGGCGATTTCCTCTCGTTGAAGCTCCAGGGATGGACCCAGCTCTGCAGGCGAGGGCTGAGTGCAGCCCACCTTCCAACCACATGGAGAAGGGTCACTCAAGGATCCAGCCTGGCTTTCCTGAGCATCCTGATGCGGGTGGGCAGGCAGCGAGGGGGACGGGCAGCTCGCGGGGGCTGCTCCTGCCCACTTCAGCCCAGCTTGGCTGGCACGGATGGGCAGCCAGGCACATTGCCACGCCACGGAGCTGTTTTTCTCTCCCTTCTTCTGCCGTGAGGAGCCTCCACGCCGTGACTCACGTCCAGGTCCATCTGTCCCCACCGCTGAGCTTCCGCCCCGCGCCGGCGCTGGCGGGACCCGCAGCACTGACTTCCCTCCAAGAAAATCAAATGAAATGTTCCTTTGGAGAGGGACCATCGGCGTGGGGCTGATATTTCAGAGCTTAACTATGGCGTGTAGTTCTCACCATCTTTTGCTCGAAGGAGTTCTCTGGTTACTGAGCTCAGAAGCTGCTGACTCATTTATTCCGTCCCTTTTAGGCTGGCTATATATATTCCAGCACTAAGGAGTGCTTTGGGTTTCAGAAACAAGGGAGGGCAAGGAAAAGAAGCTGGAGGAGAGAGCATTACAGTGCTCAGTTTGATGCCCAGCCTGAGGTTTGCTGTAATGCCTTCAAATGAAATGATGTCCCTTAACAATCAAGATCTGTAAAAAAAACCCAAAAAACAACACAGAGGATTCACCCTGGGAAGCTGAAATAGCCAAAATACAGACTTGGCTGTGATGGTTTTCCTGCACTTGGCCATGAAATCCATCCCAAAGCCATGAGCAGGAATCTGCAGGTATAAACTCCGATGTCTGTGGCCCCAGTGTGTTCTTGCTGAGTATTGGTGGTAATGTGATTTTAAAAAGTAAATAAACATGCAAAAAATGTCTTTTATAGGTCTGTTCTGACCTCATGATCACTACCAGAGTTATTGACCCGATAGTTTGCTGCTCTAAGAATTTTCAAAATGCCAGGTGGGTGTTCATAAATCAAACAGTCCCACACATTTTTCTTGTGGAGTCAGAGCACTGCTGTGGCTGTGTAAATCACTGTGTACAGAGCCTTTATTGGGGGCGATAAATCTCAAAGCTCTCACCAATTTTTTCTCTCTCTTTTTTTTTCCTTTTCTCTTTAATTATTAAAGTTCAAACTGAGAAGGAAAATGGCTAAAATCCTTTGTAAACTTCATGGTTTTGGGGGGTATTTCTGTAGTGCTCAGGGAATGGGAGACAGATGGGAGACGTGGGTCAGACCTCCTGTGGCTGAATGAATTTATTCCTCTTTGAAGCTGAACTTTTCATTTACAAAAATAACCTGTCTTGTTTTTAAAATGAAGAAGACACCGCCACAAACATTGGAGCGCTGCTGCTGTTGTTATCCATCTTCTCCCTTAAAACTGTAGTTCTTGCAAAAAAGAATAAAGGAATTCCTTATAATAAGGAATAAAAAAACCAAAGGATTGATTAGGAGGAGACCCCAAAGTCTTGCTGTCAGGGAATTCACATCATGTACTACATAAACCAAAAGAAACTCCGGAGGTTTTTTTGTTCTTTCATGGGGCCTCTTTCCAAATTAGAATGAATGAGATGATCATACAGAGATAAGAAAAGGATATTGAAAGAACAGTCCAAATTGTTTTAGGAATAGATCTCAGGGGGGAACGCAGTTATAAAAATTAAGCCAATTAGGGTGAATATGGGTCGTTTTTCCCCTTCCTGAAGAAGCACTCGGAGGCAGATAATGAAGGCCAGCACACACGTAAGGATTAGTATTCCTGGCTGTGAAGCCCAGAGTTTTAATTAGTCGCCGGGTCTTTCTGCAGGGCCACGTTAATAGACAAGGGCGTGATGACCTTTTCTTTTCCTTTCCTCCAGGTTCATTCTGGCCCTGTCCATTGCCACACGAGAGCTCTGCGCCTGCAGCTGCTTCCAAGGCTGAAGGAGAGCCCCTCCCTGTGGGTCACCCCAAAGGCACACCAAACATCAGCCAGACCCGAGAAACCCTCGCCTGGTGCTCTCTCAGGTGCGTTCCTTGCTCTGTGTCCTTGGGAGCAGGGGAGGGGGACACAGGGGAGCTGATGGTGGGCAGTGCCCAGAGGGGCAGAGGGAAGGATGTCCCGGTGCCCGCTGCGGTGTGCAACCTTCTCTTCAAAGGCTTCTGCTCAGCTTGGTGCCAAAACCACTGGGACACCACAATGTGCTTGTGAGCACGTCCCCCTGCTTACCTGCCTTCCCTTGTGCTCTGCCTACAGGCAAACATTGATTTCTCCATTCCCTTTTCTACCCTTCTACCATCTCCCTGTTATCTCCAGCTCCCTTTTAAGAAAACTACCGTGAGACTTCTTAAGGAAATCTTAAGAAAGCAAAGGCACCTTCAAAGTGCTGATGATTTCCACACCTTGTCTTGCGCTGCTGGAGCAGATTCCCCATGAGCTCTTTGAAACGCCGACAGCAGGCATGGAAAGTTAAACCCTCCGGATGCACTGCGGTCCATGACTGGTGCCTGAGCTGTATCTGCCATCACAGCATCCTCCCTGACCCTTCCTGGGGGATAAAACCCCAGCACGCAGGAGAAAACACACATTTACTATGCCCTGGGCACTGCTGGAGCTCCGGGGGATGCAAGTGAGGTGGGAATTTCACTCTTAGTATGGGGAGGGAAACTCAAGATTGTTTCACAAAGGTTTATTTTTAAAGGGTTGCCATGGATGACAGCAGAGTAGGATCCAGTGAAGCCCTTGGTGTCTGATATAACACAGAGGAGAAGGTCCCAGACTCAAGGGCACTGTTCCCTTTGACATAATCCCAGCCAAGTTTCATGCAGGGGGGAAAAAAGACTCTTCTTCTTTTTAAGTGATTAATTCAACAACTGAGTGCAGCTGAGGGTGTGGAACTCCCTCGCTCGGGGTTGCTCCGCTGCTGATTTGGGAACGGGGCTTGTTTTTCAGAGGGAGATCAACTTAGTGCAGGTGGTCCAACATTGTCCCCTCCTCGTCACCTCCTCCCGGGATGCAGGGGGACACGAGGAGCGTGTGGACACTGCTCCCCATCCTCACCAACCTTCAGAGGGAGAAACCTTCCCTGTCTCTAGGAGAAACCTGTTCCCAGAGTTCCGTATGGATTTGTGTGTGTGTGTGCAGAATAACCTGGCTGTTTAGCAGGCCGTTAATCTCTCGGGTTTATTGATGCACAAAGATTATTTGCAGGTCTTTGAAATGAAAGTGTCTGTCTCAGCCCCTTTGTAACCGTGTCTGTCTCTGTACCAGGCTGGAGTAAATCAGCCAGACCAGCTTGGCCAAGTCTCTGCTGTTACATTGGGGTAAAACCCACACAAATGAGATCAGAATCGAGTCCAAACCTGGCAGTCAATGAACTGCAGCAGCAAAAGCGAGTTTAATGGATGTGTACTGCAGTTTAATGGATATGTACAGCTCTTGTTTTATTGCTGGGTTTTAGGAGAGTAGCAACCTTTTAATTGACTTTGATAGAAGAGGGTCTCCTTAGCGCAGCAGTCTAGGGCAAAACCGATCATTAATATAATTAAGGCATTTACTTCCAGCAGATATTTGTTCCTTTTTACTGTAACTCCTGCCTTGAGGACTTTGCTGCCTGCAGAATGACCTCAGTGTTGGCCTGCTCTCCCCACTTTGTCAGGGAAAAGAGGGGACCACTTCACCCCTGCCCTGCTCGCTCCCCCCCAGCAGCCCAGGGATGCTACAGCCAAGGTGTCGAGGGCTTGGGGTTTTCATCTGGAGCACAGTCAGCCAGCACTGGTGGTGCTGTGATGGCTCCTGAGCCGCACTGAGGGGTTCAGGAGAGGCTCACCAGTGGCTCCACGTGTCTGTCACCCTGCCCTGGTGTCACAGCACACACACCCAGGGAGCACCATCCACCTGCCCAGGTCCTGAGCTGAACTCCAAGCTGCTCTTTCAGCACCAAACCTGTCCCCCCTCGCTGCCCCTGGAGACGTGGGGTGGGATGCTCTCCTTTCATGTGTCCTCTGATGGGAGCTGGAGTTGTGGGGGTGGGCACCGACTGGGTAGGCGGCTGCCAAGGGCTGCTGGAAGAAAATCAAGGGCTCCATCTCCTCCTGCAAAGCCCCAGGCTGGGGAAGCTGGATCTGCCTTGCTCAGCACCGTGGGCGAGTGGGAACAAAGAGCATCCCACCAGGCTCCTCATCATTCCAGTGTGGGAAGTCCTGCCCAGGGGGGACCTCTTGAGCGCTGCAGGCAGGGGCTGCTGTCCCCAGCCTTTGCCAGGATTCACCACGCTGCAGCCTCAGAAAAGCCACCTCATTTTGCTCTCTTCAACGCCTGGGCCTGGGACAGGGCGAGGAGGTGGCACCTCAGAGGCTCAGGCAATACGAGAGCTCGTCTCCCTCCAAGGTGCTTCATGGCACTTTTCTCATAAGCAGATGACAATGCCATGGTGGCAACTCCCTTTTCCAGATGGCTCCTGTCATTTATAACGTGCAGAGAAATTGTTCTGCTGTGGCTGGTTAAAAACACCCTGAACTTCACTTCTGAGCGAGGGCGTCCCTTTGGATCCCTTTCACAACAAAAAAATGCAATAAAAACAAATGCATAAATGTAGAACAATTATCACTCAACTAATTCCAGTCCTGTCACCATAACACTCTGTTTGACCTTTTTCATAGTTACTTGATCTTCAGCTCTTTAATATTTCAGTTGACCTTTTGGGCTGCAAAGATGCTGCTGATTCTCACCAGCATTCCTGAGTCAACTTGTGCATCAAGTCACAGCAGTGGCCCCAGCCTCATTTATCATTCCATTTAAGGTGTCAGCAGAGCCATTATTCAAATGACTGGCCACACATGTAATCAATCTTTAATGAAACAATAATTGCACCTTCCACACCACAAGATCTCTGCCTTCCTTAAAGGTATCTTGTATATTAATTATTGAAAACAAGCGTGTTTTACCAGCAATAAGTTATGTTTCATCAATTGTCATCTTTCAAGAGCATTTTAACTGGGAAATTCATGACCTTTGGTTTCACTAAGGGACATGTAAACAGCAGCTTCTGTTGCTCTTTCTCTCACCTTATAATTTCTTGTGATTCCTGTAGGTTTTTGCATATTGCCAGAAAGAGAAGCATGGGATCAATGGGCAATAAAGAAAAAACACGTTTACATGCCCAAGGTGACATCGATGAGTGTCCCTGTGCAAAGTGCCCCTGTTCTGTAAGAGGTGATGCTGTGGCAAAGTAAAGGAACAGCCCCAGAAAGTGTTTCCACAGTCAGAGACCTCAGGGGTGTCTCAGTGCCTCTTTTCCTTTCTAAAAGTGTTCAGACTTGTCTTATTCCTCAAGGCTTGAGAGGGTTCATTCAGAGACACATGGTAGTGAACCGGATTTTCATCAGGTGATGCTCCTGATTGCTTTTGGCCCCATGAAAACCCAGCAGCTGGGGGGTTGTGTTTCTTGCAAGCTGAAAAGGGCTTGGGAGCACCTCACCTTATGTGTGCTGCTCCTTGGAAGTCAAGTGGAGGTAAGACAGAAGGTTCAGCGCTGGCAGCCTTTGGAAACTGGAGAAAAAAACCAAACTTATTAGAATTTAGACTTTTAAAAAAATTTAATTAGAATAATAGCTACTTTTTAATGAATATGAACAATTTCTGGGAACTTACAGACCCCAAAGTACTTCCTGTCTAAAGGAGATTCGTGAGAAAAATTTAACTGGCTGTAAAGCTGCTTGGTTTGGTTTGGGGGTAAATTGCTTTTAAAGGTGAAAGCAGGCAATGTGGTAAGTGCTGCTGCTGGTCCTGGTGCAGCCCCTGTGGATTCCAGAAACAGCAGCAGAGCCCTGATCCTGCTGTAGCAGCCCAGGAGTTAATGCTAAAGTTGCTCTTATGATCCCCTCCCTTTCCTCAGCGCTGTGTTATTTCACTTGTGTCTTTCTTTCACCTTGTTCACAACCTTCAGCAGCTGTTTCAGTTGGGGCTTTTGGGTTGTTTTTTTTTCCTTTCCTGCAGGAATTACCATCAGCCTTGTCAGAGGAAGGCATTAGCCAGGCCTGGTACCCTGAGCTGTTTGCACTGACATCCCAGCGGAGGAGGGAGCTGGCTGGCAGAGGAAAATGAACCCTTCTATTTATGCAGCGAGTCTAATGATGGTGGAGCAAGGTAAATATGTGAGCAAAGAGCCTCTGTTTGCCTCTGCTGTGCCAGGCTGTGTCTCAGGCTGTGTCTCAGGGAGCAATCCCTCCTGTTGTTAAGTTTCTCTCCCGTCATTATCGACTTTCTGGGCTGCACTGAGGCAGCTCCGGCGCTGCACAACAAAATGGTGATGGATAAAGCAGCCCAAGCGAGCAGGGGAAGCTCCGTGCACAGGGCTGGAGATGGGTTTTGTGGGTTGGTTGGGTTGGGTTTTTTTCCCTTAAATTGTTTTCATGCAGTTCCATTCTTTCCTGCTCTCAGCTGCCCTGGGTCAAGGTTCTCCCGTACTGAACCGTAAGAGCTTTGTGTCCACTCTACAGAATAAACCAGCAACTGAGAAACAACCTCAGCAGGGCCACCCTGCACAGGGGAGGGCGGTGTGAGCAGCAGAGACACACATTTCCCTCCTCTGCGTCCCCCTGTCATTCTCCTTTCACTACCAGCCCCTTTCTCCACAAAGTCCCCGTCTATAGCAAGGAGCTCCTCTCCACCCCACCCTTGGGTCTGGTTGGGGTGATGAACTGAGGATTGTTCTTGTTGTCCCTTGGCATCATTCCCTCCTCCCACAGGACTCAAGGTGCTGCCCTTCATCCCACAGGGTTATTTCTCATTGTAAGAAACCCCACCCTGCAGAACAGGCTGCTGCGGGGCCATGGGTGGGTATGAGGACAGCAGAGGGACCCCAGTCTGGTCCTGCCAAAACCAGTGCTCAGCAGGTCCTGGGGCCGCTGCTGACTGGGATTATCAGTGAGCACAGCACTGGCAAAGTCACCTGGGGTCAGGGACTGGTGACCCATCTACCTTGTGCCATCTTCTTGCCACCTCCCAGTGCAAAGGCCTCATGTGTAAAGGTATTTTACTGTGTTTGGTGGCATGAAAAACCCTTTGTACATTCTTGGGGTGGTTGGTTGAACCCCGCCTGGGGATGATGCCCAGGGCTGAGTCTTCTAAAGGACAACCTGAGGGCATGAGCCTTGTTTGAACTTGAAGGGGGGGGACACCGTTCAGGTACCCCATGAGAGATCCCAACCTGGGCCACCTGCATTCCAAGGTGGCTGCAGTGCTGCCCCAGCCTCAGCTTCTGGGAACTGCCTTGGAGCAAAGCTCCAGAAAGGAAGGGGGAAAAAAAAAGGGAATCCATTCCCCTGGCACGGGATTAGTTAGTGCAAGGTTAAATCCCACTAATTTAAAAGACTGGATTGCAGGGTGATAAATGACACTGCTTTCCTGTATTGTTTGATAATGAATTGTTTGAATCCTGTTGTGCTAAGGGGTGGAAAAAACAGCAAGAGAAAAGAGGAATGCCCTTTTCCTGCTATGCACGCTGAACTCCATTTGTTCAGGAAGGATTTATAGTTTTCATCATAATTTAATTCTAAAACATATCACTTAATTAAAGGGATTTATTAAAATCCTCTGGCAGTGCCTTTTTACGATTAGCCCAGGACTCAGCCCCTGAATGTCATGGAGAAAATTCATCAATTGATTTGTTTAACTGCACAGGTCTTACCCCCTCCCAGCTCTGGCTGACTCGAGGTGGAAGAAAGAAATCTATAGTCAAAAGCTTAAAAATCTCTGAGATGGATTGGTTTGCTGATTTCATCCCTTTTTTCCTTCCCCTCCCCCTATCCCTGGGACTGGTTTCCCAAGTCTCTGTTAATGAGCCAATTAATATTGATGATGGAGCACTGAGCTGTCAGTTTGTCTGCCAGAGCCTGACTCCAGCACTCGATGAGCTCTGCTCTGATAGCAGCCACAGGGACAGCAGTTTCCCAGTCTCTGAGGAGACATCCAAGGTGGATCATGCTGGGATGTAAAGTCTACCTGCCCTTCCTTCAGTGGGGCCCTGCCCCTGTGTTGTAGGAGCCTCAATGAGCCCGGATCCTGCAAAAGCTTTGACATTAATTGCTCTGAAACCCGCCCAAAATCAGGGAACTCTTGGGATTGTATGAGAGAAAGGCTTTGCTTCCTGACGGTACAGCTGAAGAAAAAGGCTTGGAAATGAATTTCCTAAAGGTTCAAAATACTGGAGGCAAATGAGAACCCCACCAAATGGGCTGTGGATGAGCATCGTGCCTCTGCCTGCTGTCTCCAGCTTCCAGGCTGGTCTGGGAGAGGGGAGACTTGTTCAGGTTGTGGTGGGGGCTCAGGAAATGGGAGCACATCCAGCTGCTCCCTTGTCACTCGCCCTGGCCACTGTCATTTGTCTCCCAAAGAGTTATTCTCCTTCTCAAACTCTTGATAAGATGTATCGAGAGCTGCACTTCTCCGAACCCATAAATCCTCCCCTAACCCAACCCCGGAGCTTGGGAGTCTTATTAAAAACCCCCATGAATGAGTTCAAACCACCCCTGATGACACTGTGCCTGCAGCCTTTTAAGTCTTCCACCGTGAAACTGGGAATTTCAGCGCTTGGCATCGCTCCCCAAGCCAGGGGCTCGTGGGGAATACAAATCAGTGCTGAAGGGCTCCAGCTCTGGAGCCTCGTGTCAGCCTGAAATGCACTAAATCTCTGGGTGCAGCAGTCTATTAGCCTTGTTTGTTAGAGCTGGAAGGACTAAGGGAGAAAGAAAAGAAAGGAAAGCTGTTCAGCATTCTCAGCTCACTGTCTGTGCCGTCCAGTGGTGTGGACCAAAGATGATGAAATGCTGCTTTGGGAGGCACCTTTGCAGTCCCACTCGTGTGAATGTTTTAATCAGAATAGTTCAAACCGAGTGGCTGAGCCTTTTCTTTTGGCCTTTAACATCAGAGCTATTCAATTCAGCCCCAGATGGGTGTAAAGGCTTGGTGTTTGGGGGAGAATATATGAAGGCTCTGAGAGTGCTTGGAAAAAAGATTTTATCTCTCACTGTAATGAGTTTTGCTGACCCTAAATGTTGCCTCCAGGCAGGAGAGGGTCATCAACAGAATGTTTTGCCTGCATCTTGCTCAGACTGATGAAGGAGAGCAAGCACTGGTGGTTGAGACCAACATGTGCTCTTGGTGTCATGTGAACTCAATTCCTGATGAGACACACTCAAGAGAAAGAGCTCATCTGCTGAGGGGGAAAAATGGGACAAAAAGCCCCTTTCCCTGATGCCTCTTCTCACAACCTCTGATTTTGGTCCATCCCTGTCTCCTGGGATGACTGAATTTCCCTGTGCTGATCCAGGCAGCTGCCCTGGAAATCCCACCTAGCTGGGGATGGGCTGGGGGGCAGACACTCACAGCTCCCAGGGCTTTGCTTTGGGAACCCAACCAAACTGCTTACTGCAGCCTTCTTCTCAAAAATAGCCCCTCAGAGGTGTTTTTCCAAAGCTTTCAACTCTCCCATTTCTCCTCCCGAGGAGGGGGTGAAGGTTGCCAGTGCAGCAGTTCATTTGCATTACAAAATGTGAGTAAGACGTTGTCCTCGGGCTTATGAAGTCCTGTCAGAAGACTGAATTGAAATACAGTGCCCCAAATCCCTCTTGGTTTGTATTTAATTAAGGCCTTTCATTCATCATTTATTTCTGCATCCCACCATCTTTGGTAGTTCATGAAGAAAGAGGAAAAGAGGTTTCTGACAAAGATGCTGACAAGTGTTTTCTGAAGGCAAGAGGCTCCTCTGCTCCCTCTGTCCCTATTGAAGATTTCTTTAACCCGTACATTCTTTTTAATGACACAGGCACTTTTTCTTTGCCTTTCACTAAAGGGAGTCCTGCCAAGTTTATAAGAAATGAGGGATGATTCCTTATCCCCTCGTGCCAAAGTCTCCCTGCTGTTCTTGACACTGATGTCCAGTTCTTTTGTGGGATAGAGAATTGGACTGTGTTAATTTTTGGATAAAAATGAGAACTAGTGAGGAAGAGACAACTGTGGAGTTCCTGTGCTAGATCTGGAGTCTTTCAAGTCTGGCTATGAAAGCGCTGGAGTGCACAAAGCTTGGCTTGGTTTGACTGTAAGAATTCATTCTGAGAAGGGATTTATATTTATCCTCCCATCTTTCTTCTAGTTACCAAAACACACTCTCAATGCAGATAATTAAAAATGCAAACACATCTCAAGAGCAGAGCTATTCCGAAAGCAGCTCAGGTGCAGCCAAGAGTGCCCACTTCTCTGTTTTACCCTTTGAACTTCTTGAGAATCCAAGGGAACCATCTCAAGAATCGTTTATCCTCCCATTTGTTTGTGTGGCGTCTTCCTTTAAAGAAAATGTGAACATTTTTGCTGGCTGTGAAAGTGTGGGCGAGGTGGTTCCAGCCCCGCCGAGGTGTGAAGAGTGAAGTCTCTCCTGTCTCCATGCACTGTGCTCTTGCAGGGGGTGTCTCATCCATCCCGAGCTTCCAGATCCCTCTCCAGCCCTGACTGTGGCTCCCGGAGCCCTCCTGGCCCTGGGAAGGGACTCAGCTCCATCAAAACACTTCATCCCCACGTGGCTCGGTGCCCTTTTGCTTTATAACTCCCCCATCCCCATCACTCCTGCGCCGTGATCCTGTTTGTCTCTCTGGCTCTGCCTTCCCCCGAGTGAAGGCTGGAGCTCCTCTTGCTCGCTGGGGAAAATTCAGGGATATTTGTCACTGTCAGCAGGGAGGCGGAGGGGTTTTCATAACAACTCGCTACATGTGTTCCCGCACATGGTCCTGTTTTTACACGGCCTTAAATCTGGATCGATGATCTGCCCTGTCCCCCGAAGAGCCGTATGGCAGCGGTGACATTTGGGAGCTGCCTTCACTGCGTCACCACGGGCAGACTTGCCAGAGCACTTCTCCAGCTCTCATCCCTTCTGACAATCCATTATTTAAGAAATTAAATCTGAAATGCATATGTGACCGTCCTTCTGATTCGCAGGGTCGTGCACCAGGGGCTTTGCAGGAATAAATAAAAGCCTCTAGTTAGGGCTTGTGGGTAGTGTTGCCTTCACCCAAACCTCTTCTGACAGCACTTATCAATTATTTGAGTCTACACGGGGAGGGAAAGGCTCTGTGCCACGATGCCACTGGTGACCAGCCTGAAGGCTCTGTGCCACGATGCCACTGGTGACCAGCCTAAAGGCTCTGTGCCACGATGCCACTGGTGACCAGCCTAAAGGCTCTGTGTCACAATGCCAGTGGTGACCAGCCTGAAGGCTCAGAGCCAAAATCCCCGATCCCCTTGACAGTGGTGCCGGTGACAAGGAGGAATTTTCTCCTCTCCTTTTGCTCTGTGTGTGAGCAGCAGAAAGAGTTTCTCAAGGAGCCCCATCCAGGGCTTGTCCTCCTCCATAGTCATCACAGCTGTGCCTCATTGTTACTGGCAGGATAATGGGAGTGAGTGAAGATGGGAGGAGAGCTCTCTTCCATGGCACAGGCAACAGAAGATGCTCTTCCCTCTCCCTGTTTAACCTCCTGCTGATTATGGCTCTGCCCGGACTCCCTTTGTGCAGGAGAAACACAGCTGGGGAGGAAAGAACAGGGGGAGGAGATCAGGGAGGCTCTTGGATGCTTGTGCAGTAATAACTTATTTATTGAAGAATTTGAAAGGTGTGGTGGCTCTGTGGTGTGTCTGAACACAGGCTGGGTGATGAGAGCTAGAGAAGAGAAAAAAACTGCATTTTCTTGCTCAGTTTTAACTCTTTCATCTTTCAGAAATAAGCCTGGAAATACAAACTCCTGGTTCTGCAGCACTGCTGCAAGCCAAACTCAGATTGAGGGGGAATTAACTAAAATTCATGTTTTCTTGCAGCCCCTGATCAGCCCAGCTGAGCTGTACCTGCTGCCTCCCCCCTTCCTGAGCCTCTCCTGCTCTTCCCCAGGTCGGCAACTCGGATGATGGTCTCGAGAGAGAATCAATGAAAAAGGAGCATTTCTGTTATTGATTATGAGTTCTGTGGATCTGGTGGCAGGGCTGTGAGTCTGAACTTCCTCTCTGTCTCTGCATATTGTCCTCCAGAGCTGGGCTGGGAGAAGCACAGAGCTTTCATAGCTCTGTGTCTGAATGGACCTGTTCAGGAGATGAATAAAGGCCACTTTTCTCCAGTGCTGCCAGCCAGGCTCCTTTTACCAGCAAGTTTTGCCCATTTAGTTTTGACACTTAATAAGAGCTTTAGCAGACAGAAACCTTGTACTGTATTTTCTGAAATAGGCTCCTGCCCAGTAAAGCCTGGTATTAAGGAAGCACTTAAATCAAGACGGATGTTTACATGAATTTTGGAGCAGAAGCTGCAAAATGCTTAGAGAATACAGAGCCAAGCTCTGTTACACAATAGAGCACTGAAATTCTCCACTTTGGAGATGTGGTTACCTTTAATTCAGTTTTCAAATACACAAAGTGCCTGCAATGGGGCTACCAAAATGTTCCCCTCGCTGTTAATCTGCATTACAGTCTAACCACCCCAAAGGCACCTTTCTGGGGGTGAAACGGTGTGTTTCATGGGCATTGGCTTTTTGTGCTTTATTTTCGTCGCTTTTTTTCTTGCTCTTGGAGCATCCTTTGACTTCTCTGCTGGTGTTGACCAGAGCCAGGGCTTGCAGCGTGTGCTGGGAGGGAATTGGGGTGAGCCAGGGCGGTCGAGGGGGTCGGGGCTCTGCGCAGCCTCTGGGAGCAGAGCTGGGCTTCCAGAAAGGATGGAAATGCTCTGCTCGAGGGCATGGAAGGACAATGCTGGGGGCAAAATGGGCAGCAGAAATAGCTGCTTTCCCTCAGGGCCTTGCCAAGGCACTCCGGGCTGCTCCTTCGCCCGTGGCAGCACCCACAGGAGCAGTTTAAACCCCAGGCAAGGTGTGAGCCCCACCTTGCGTGGCAGGGATGAGGGAGGTGTTGTGTGGAGCTCCTGGAGCGAGTCCAGAGGGACACCACAAAGATGACTATGGGACTGGAGCGACTCTCCTACAAGGACAGGCTGAGGGAGCTGGGTCTGTTCAGCCTCGAGAAGAGATGTCGGAGAGGGGGGCAGAGATGCTGTTTGTCAGTGCCTGGACACAGTCCTGTGCCGTGTGCTCTGGGGTGACCCTGTTTGAGCAGGGAACGGACCAGATGACCCGCCGTGGTCCCTTCCAATCTCATCCATTCTGTGAGTCTGTGATTTTCCATGGGAGGAGGCTCAGCTGTGAGGTGAGCTCAGTGCCCCAGGGCCAGAGCGAGTGCAGCCCAGAGCAGGGCTCGCTGGGTTTAATTGCACTGAGACTCTGATTGATTCCTTTTCTTCTTTTTCTTTTCTTTTCTCTCTTTTTTTTTTTTTTGTAGCTCATTACCCAGCGAGTCATTTTAATTAACACCATCTAATATGGGTTGAGATGTATTTTGCAAATGTCAGCCCTCCTTTTTTTTTTTTTTTTTCCCCTCCCCATAGACCAAATGTGGAAAGTTCCACGTTCCAAAGCTAAATGAATCCAGTTGATTTAGCAGTGGTAAAGCAAGTCGTTAGCAAAGTGCTTTATGAAGCCATAAGTGTCCTTTCCAAGTCCTTTATGGGATTCTTGGGGAAAATCTCTTTGTCACAGAGGGTTTTCCATTGCGCTGCTCTTGACCTGGTGGGCAAATGGGTCAGAGTGGATATGGGGCTTGGGCATCTCACCTCTGTGGGGACATTCCTCCCCAAAGCAAGGGAAAGGCAGTGCAGCACCCAGTTCTGCTCACCTTCCAGGTTCCAGTGCAGGGAACTCCCCCTGAGACCACCAGGGACCCCTCAAGTGTGAGGTGGGGCCAAGGTGGAATTAGTAACTAACAGCAGAAAGGGCAGCTCTTCCCAGCTCCACTGGGAGTTGAATGAAGCTCCTGGTAAAGTCACTGCCAAAGCTCTTAATGATTTCAGTTGTGTCTGACAAAGCTCAGGAACAACCTGAGCCAGTCTCACAATGAAATCCCCTCTGTTAATCTGTACTGGTGCAGGTCAGCACCAACAGGAGGCATTTACTGCTTGTCACCTGTTGGCTCAGTTCTCAGGGCGTGAACGCCAGGGAAAACTATTTCCAGGCTGAAATTCTGATTAACCCCTTGAAAGCCACGGCCAGTGTCCCCCATCATGGAGGAATGATGGAGAAAGGGTTGCAGGGAGACCCAGCAGGAACCAGCTGTGAGTGTGTGACCACAGGGGAGTGGCCCAAGGAAACAGGTCCATTCCTCATCTCTCTGACAGCATTGCACCTTCCCCTCTCCTGCTGTTCAGAGGGGGGAAACAAAAAGTATAAAACCAGAATATCTCCATTAGAAAGCTGATATCCCTAAAACTGACAGATACTCCTCTAGCACGACCATAATACAACTGCAGATAAAAGCCTGCCAAGAGCAAAGAGCTTGATGGAAGCAGTGACCGAGGAGTGGCTTATTCCTTGGGGGTTTATTTAGTTCACTTTTGGAGGCAATGTACTCAGTGATGTGCTGTTTCCAAAGCCCACTCAGAGCTGCCAGATCTAGGCTGATAAGAAGCAATCAAGCTTAGTGTCCACATTCATACATTAGTGGTCTTGTGTGAAGGATCGTCCTCATTACAGTGGTACAACATGCCATGCCAAGCCACTGAAGGATTTGATACAACATATATTATGTTTAACAACATGTGCAGAGCTATATTTCCCAATATATTTCTCTTGGATACCCCTCATCCTGGGCCTAATCATGAACTACAGCAGGTGCTTCATTCAGCGTTGTTGCCTCTCATCACCCACGGGTGCAAAATGATCTGTAATATTTAATACCCATTCAGCAGACAAGATTTAAAGCAGACTTAAAGCACAAGGCCTGGTGGGGTTTTTTTTTTCCCCCTCTCCCTTACATTTGTACAACTTCACTGGCTTCAGTTCAAGCTTCATTAGGAGCAGACTATTACACACAACAGCCGAGGATGGATGGCTCATAATGAACACTGGGGGTTGCAGGATTCCTCCTACTCTGTGCCAGAAAGCCAAGCCCATAAAGCTGATACTACATCATCAATTTTTTTACTCACTGCTTGTAAATATTCTTTCCAAGGAAAAGGGTGTACAAATGCTCCCCTGTGCTGCTGAGGGTTAAACTGGGTTGTTGCTGCGTGCTGGTGCCAGCTGGGGAGCATGTCAAGCCTCAAGGTGGTGAAGAGATACTAAATTGTCTCTCATTCTCACTTCTAAAACGTGGTTTTGCTGACAAAACATGCACCTCATTCATATCGAACATCTCTTTCATAGAATCACAGAATGGTTTGGGTTGGAAGGGACCTTAAAGCTCATCTTGTTCTAACACCCTGCCATGGGCAGGGACACCTTCCACCAGCCCAGGTCCAAGCCCTGTCCAGCCTGGCCTTGGACACTCCCAGGGATGGGGCAGCCACAGCTCCTCTGGGCAGCCTGTGCCAGGGCCTGCCCACCCTCACAGGGAAGGGGAACAATTTCTTCCTAATATCTAAACTAAACCTGTCCTCTGTCAGTTTAAAGCCATAGGATGCTTCTTGGCCAGTTCTGCATTTCCAGGGAAGTGTTTCAGGTTCATTCCATCTGTGCTTCAACCAAATATTTTAATGGGAAAACCACAATGGGCTCCAGGGTCCTTTCCCAGCTGGCTCTAATTAATTTAGACCTCATCAATTGTGACCAAAGGCTTCCTGACCATAAACCATGCTCAGTTTGGAAGTAGATAATAATGCTGTTAGTGATTGGGGTGAAATCTCAGATATGTGTCTGCTTCAGCTCCCAGAGTGTTTCATTCCAAAGGCTGCCTGTCCAGGGGTTACAGTCTCCTCTCCCAGGAGGAGAGCATCCAGCATCCTCCCTCCAGCAGGCTCTTCTCTTTCCCCCCCAAAGCCCAGCACCAGCGAGAGAAAAAGGAAAATCTGAGAAACTTTCTCCCAGCATCAGCACTTTGAGAGTTGTGGGTGAGAGGTGCCAATGAGATTGATTTGCCTTTCCAAGGGGAGCTGGACAGTTTAATTTATCCCTCGGCGCTCACGCAGATTGTGCCGGTGGGCAGGAGGATCCCTCCACCTGCAGGCTCCGGGAAGGTCAGAGCTCTGGGAAGGTCAGAGTTCAGTATTTCATTGCAGGGCTCTCGCAGAGGAGCAGCCTGCCCGCTGAGCCTGTGATCCAGGGACAGGCTGCTCTGGGCAAGGGGGGAACAGGGAAGAGCCCTGACGTGCTGTGATGCTGCCCTGGCTTTGCAGGGTCCCGTTTCCCCCCGCGTGGTCACGGCTTGTGGGAAGCTGGGTGGGACAAAGATCCCTGAGGTTGCCACCACGATCTCGGGGACTTGTTGACAAGATCGCTGAGGGGGGTTTTCTGCTTTTTATAGAATTGTAGAACAGAATTCTGGAATCGACTGGGTTGGAAAAGACCTCCAAGATCAACAAGTCCAACCCTTGGTCCAACTCCAGTCTGTTTATTGGATCATGGCACTCAGTGCCACGTCCAATCTCAGTTTAAAAACCTCCAGGGACGGTGAATCCACCCCCTCTCTGGGCAGGCCATTCCAATGCCTGAGCACTCTCTCTGTAAGGAATTTCTTTCTAATATCCAACTTAAATTTCCCCTGGCAGAGCTGAAGCCCGTGCCCCCTTGTCCTATTGCTGAGTGCCTGGGAGAAGAGACCAAGCCCCACCTGGCTATAACCTCCCTTCAGGTGGTTGTAGAGAGTGAGGAGGTCACCTCTGAGCCTCCTCTTCTCCAGACTGAACACCCCCAGCTCCCTCAGCCTCTCCCCATAGGATGTGTGCTCCAGTTCCTTCACCAGCCTTGTTGCTCCTCTCAGCACCTGCTTTTGGGAGGAACAGTTTTCCTTGTGCTGATTCCCAGCCTTGACTCATTCTGTTGAACTTCCTCCTGTTTCTTCTGTCTGCTTTTCCTCAGGTAGTTGGAGTTGGCTGTGCTGTGTCCCTTTTGTTCCCCCAGCCCGTGCAGCAGTGAGCTGAGCATTCTGTGCTGCAGGAGGACATCCCTGTGCCTGCAATGGCAAAATAAGGTACCTGCCATCTTCAGGGAGCTTTATTATTGCCCCACGTGCAACAGTCCTGCACAGCTTTAGCCTTCAGATGTGCTTCTGCTGGGGGATGCTCTGACTCAGGCACAGGGAAAACCTGCAAGTGTGTGAAAAAAAATCAGATTTAGGACATTTGTCTTGGGTTCCTTCCTCTTCCCTTCCTTTCCGTGTTTCTGATCCATTAGCTGATGCTAATGACGATCATGTTTTTTCCACTCTAAAGGCTGACATGAAAGGCCTTTTTGAAGAGGAACATGTGATTCCCAGGTAACTACCTAGCCTTGAAGCTGTGGGTTTAAGAAAAACACTGAATACCTTAGAGCTCATGATTAAAACCCTGCCAGTGATCAAAGCAGCTCTGGGCAGACTATTTAACCTTGAAGAAAGGAAGGATCAGGACAGGCATTAAGGAAAATTCCGGTTGTAAGGGTGGGCACATGCTGGGAGGGAGGAATGGAAGGCCAGAGCCAGGTCAGATGCCATCTGCCCGGGACAGGGAATAGCATTCCCACCTCCTTTGCCTCCTTCATCATAAGGTCTGAACCCAGGAGCTGGTTCATCTCACATCCACCAGCAGAGCCCCAGGCCTGGCTGTCTTTCTCCATCTGAGGAGCAAAGCCAGCAGGAGCTCAGTAAGCTGAGTAAACTCTCCCCTGGTGAAACCTGATGTTTCTGTGTCGGTGACTGGGTTGCCCTTTTCACACGTTCAGCCTCAGAACCTGTTGTTTTTTGCTGTAAAAATCCAAGAAAATGCAAAAGAGGAGCCAGTCCCCAAGGCCTGGGCTTGATTTAATACTAATCGCTGCAAACAGCCAAACTCTGACTGGGGCTGGCTTTAATTAAAATGACAAAAGAGGGGAGCCATGGGGATGAACTACTGAAGGAAAATGTTATATATCCCAGTGGCTAGTTTAATTTAAAAAAAAAAGGCAATGCATCAGGCATGAAGGGCCTCCTCCCCTGTGCCAAAGCAGGAGGGGCAGGGCTGGCACAGGCACCAACAGTGATCGTGTCACCCAAAGAGTTTCCTCTGTCATTAAACTCACATTGCCAGCTCCAGAAACCCCCCCAGTGCAATCACTTGGCCAGCTTTGCTGCAGTTTTCCCCCTCACTGCCCTTTTAATTGCATAAATTGTCATATCCCCAGGCTCAAACATCTCAGATGCTGCAAAAGGAGGGAAAAACGCAGGGAGTGATTCCTCTCTCCATGCACTGTCCTGCTCCTGGGGTGGCAGAGTCCAGGCTGCCAAGGCTGGTGACAACGACCTTCTCACTTGCACATGTGTGATGTTGAAGATCTGAAGGGCAGAACAGGTCCTTAATTTTGGGATGGAGGTGGTGAGGGTCCCCTGGGTGAGGCGATGTGGAGGGTTGTTGGCTTTTCTGATGTTCCTGTGGGGAGCAAAGGATCGCTCGTGACCTGCGTTCGGTCCCTCCACGTCCCTGTGGAAGCACTTATCCCATCACTGCCAACTGGCAGGAAGTAGCCAGGCATCCACAGGATGGGGAGAAATCCCAGGAAAACCCTCTTGTCCTCTGCATCACCTGCAAGCTGCACAGCTGCCCTTTCAACATGAGAAGGTGCATTCCCAGCCCCAAAGTCACTGGGGTCTAGCAGAGCCTTTTTCCCCCCTACTTGATGGTAGAGCCCTAGTGCTTCTTTCCAAGGTGTTTTTTTGATTCCTTTTTAGAGTAGAAGAGTGTCTCTGGATAAATAATTCCTGACCTGCAGCTTGACACCTGCATACAATTGAACTCCAGTGCAGGAGCTCTCTAGCTCTCCAGAGACACCTGCTTTTCTTCTCCTATTTAAAAAAAACCAAACCACTTTCATATCTACCATTTACTTCTTGCCCACCTCTGAACTCCCAGGATCTTCTGGGTCTGTGCTAAACAAGCCCAAGTACAGCCCATCTTCTCATCTCCCTGGGTTTGGCAGCCAGAGCAGCTTGTGGACGGTTCCTCACCAAGCCCTAAGGATGTCTATTGACCACAAATTTCCACCCCCAGTGGTAGCCAAAGAGCTTTTTCCAGTGCTCAGGTTCAAGAGAACCTTGGTGTGAACCCACCAGGTGGAACGGGGCGTCTCGTGTCCTTTGCACCGCGCTGGAGGATTAACTCATCCTCTGAGTCAACACGTGTGTGTCTGTGCGGATTACGGTTCCTGCAGATAACTGTGCAACCATGGTTACAGCCTTTTAGGTGCTGGGATATTTGGGGCAGGCTGTAATTTTGGCTCTGCGCTCCGAAAGGTGGAGGGGAATCTGCTGGAAAAGGCTCTGGGTCTTTGGAAGATGGAAAGCGTCGGGTTTTTATGGTGGCCGTGGCACAAAAGCCGCGGGAGGGCACATTTGTGCTGCGGCATAATGTGCTTTTTTTTTTTATTTATTACCCTTAAACGAGAAAGAAATACCTGAGGGGGGACTTTTCCTGTTTGCTATGGTGAAGAATTACACCCGAGTGACCCTCTGGGGTCCACCTGAGCATTCCCTGCTCCTGGTGTAGCTGGTTAAATCCGTCGGTGAGTGACACAAAGCCCTTTGGCACGGGGGGCAAAGCAAACTGCCCGTGGAGGTGGCTGGGGCCACTGGTGAATTCTGTGCCACCAGTTGACTGAGAGCCGGAACAGCGATGCTGAGCCAGGTCGATAAAGAGGCCAGGCTCCAAAAATGGAATTAAATAATTATTCTCACTTTCTTTGACTTCGGGAAGATCCTATTAGAGAAAAGAGCCTGGATTACTGCCTGGCTGACATTTTCCTCTGAGCCTGTCTCCAGATTGGATTTAGGTCTTTTATCTCCTAATCCCCAGAGCTTTTTAATGTAGAAAGTAATGGCATCCAAAGGCAAATTTAATTTTGACAAGTAATCTGACTTCCTTTCCTTTTCTGGAGCCCGGTTTTAATCCTGTTTGCTGTCTGAAGCTGCATTATATGGATGTATTTAAAATCCTTACCACTCTGAAATCTTTCAAAGAAGGAGGAAAATAAGGGAAATTGCAAGCCTGGAAGCAAGGAATGGTTTCTTATCAAACATTTCAAAACATTTTATTGCTGCTGGTTTTATTAACCCCCACACTACCCTTCAACTTGGCTCTGTGCTTCCTTCTTTTGCTCCATTTTAAGTGTTAAAATCACTCAAGGAGTGGGAATTTCAGGTTTTCTCCAGCTCTGCTGTTTGTGACAGCAGTTTGGGGCTGGACCAGGAGTGCAGAGAGCTGTGACCCCCTCAGGGTGATGTCCCTCTGTCACCAACACGCTCTGGGGTGGAGGATGCTGCCTATCCAGTGCTTGCCTTCAACCATTGTAAAAAAAAAATAAATACTAAACCCAAATCACAGGGAAAGGGGAAGGTAATGGAGCTTCAAAGCAACTACACTCAGTAGAGAAAATAGAAATTTATGTTGTTATTACATTTCTCAGCTCCGGGTCCCAGAGAAGCACCAATCAATTGAACTGATCATTGGCTATTTCCGACACGGTGACACCTCACCCTGTGCTGTTGCCCTGATTCATCCCAGCTCAGAGCTTACTGTTTCCCTGAAAATATCAATTGCAAATAGGGCCTTCTCCTCCTGAGAAAATCTGTGCTTATTGACTGAGACTGTTTTCACAAAACGCCATAAAATGCAGAATGTCCCTGTCACTCTGCAGCGGCTCGGCTGATGGTTCATTATTCCAGCACATAAATACCTGACTCCTGCAGAAACCAAACGTGCAGCTTGAGGCATCGATGGCATCTCGCTATTAAACAAATAAAATGTATATCTGTCTCATTCCAGCTTGGTTACAAAAAAAAAAAAAAAGCAACCACCTCAGCAAAAGAAGGGATTTTGTATAAACACACAGATTGGCAAATGTCAGCCTCAACAGAGGGAGAAGAACTCGTGAGCCTGGCAGGGGTGAAAAGGGATTGGTTTTGCACAGCGAGGTGCCGTGGTCAGAGGGAACTAAGTGAGACAAATGAGGGCTTTGCTGCAGGTGTGCTGGTGAGGGAGGCAAGGAGGGTACGTCAAGTCACGTCCCGTGAGCCAACGTGCTCCATTAGGCTTCAGAGCAGGGCCAGGCGCTCTCAGCAGAGAACTGGTGTACAACAGCATGACTTAGCAAGGGGTGAGGCAGTAAAACCATTTCCTTTTGCAGTTCCTGCCTTTTTTTGCCCCTCTCTTTCCTAAGTCACCGATCCATCTTGCTCGGGATCTGTCATGGGCAATAGATGGTGATGCAGAGGATTAGACCACTCTAGGGGTGCAGTAGCAAGTTAAGAGCAAGGGAAAAACAACTGAGCAGTGTTTTTGTTTTCACCTTGCCTGGCTCTCAGCTCTCTGAAGTAAACAGTGTTTTTGCAACCTCTTTTTTTGACTAAGGACAACCACACCTGGGCCATGTTCTACCTGCATTCCCACCTCAACATGTCCTGCATGAGCCTGGAAGAAAGTGGAGGGTCTTCTTGTATGGACTCGACTGGAAAAGGATGTTAAAGGACACACTGCTTGGAAGCTGCTGCTGTAACCACCCAAAACCTGAGAGCCACACAACGTCTCCATCAGGGACCTCTAAGGTTGAGTCTACTGTTACTTTATTGCCCAGTCTCTTCGGTCCCCCAGGAGAGGATGGAAATTCAGGTGCTGCAACAACAATGCAGAGACGCTCTGCACTGTCCCAGAGAAGGGAAAACACTGGGAATCACAGCCAGCCGAGCCAAAATCGGGCTCAAGGCACTAATCCCCCAGCCACCCCCACCAACAGCTTCCACCTTGGCTCCTCAAGGGGCAGCTCTGCTGTTCGAGCCGGGGCAGTGGGACCCGCTGGGGCTGTGGATGTTTCCCAGCAGCCGCCTGGTGCAAACAGTTCTGCACATTTGTGTTAACGATGGTGATGAGCACTGGAAATGTGTCTGCTCGGGAAATAAAGAGCAGATGAGCCCAAGCACCACGTCAGCTTCATTTCTCTCACAAGGCGGATTACTTGGGCATGAAATATTGTCGTGCTTTACCCTGTGGATGAGTGATTCCAGACTTGACCTAGTGCAAGCCAGTGTAAGTAAACACATCTCCTCCGTAGCTCTGGTAAATGATCTAAGAGATCTAAGGCTGAGAGAAAGGAGAGGAGGGAAAATAATCTTCCCGGTGTGGCTGGATGAGCTCAATGGCATTTTCTCCTTGTGTTTTAGGAGGATGTTTTGGCTCGGGATGGTGAGGGGTGCGCCCATCAAAGCTCAGATGATGTGCAGCTCTGCAGTGGGTGTGATGTTACCGGCTGGCTCACGTGCGGAGCCTTGGGATGATTCACCTCCATTCCGAGCCCCTTCCGTCACGATTCAGCCCAACCCCCAGCTCTTGGACACTGTTTCTCCAGAGGTTTTCAAGTGTGTTTCGGTAACGCAAACCCAGACCTGGAGACAAACTCCCCTCCTGTGTGGTGTGTTCATACCTGGGGGTCTAACGGAGGCTCCTGCTCCGTGTGTGAGTGTTGGGTGCTGCGGGAGGGACACAGCTGATGTGTCACATAAAACCAACTCCTTCCTTTTTTGTGTGTGTGACAGCATTTAAAAAAATTCAAAGCTAATTTAAGAAGTAACCCATTTTTTCATTTGTAATCGATGAGGATCATTATGAACTATTTAGCTTTTATCTCATCTGCTTTATCAAAACACAAAGCTCCCGAAAGCCCATAGCCCATGGTGACCCAAGCCAAGCTGCAGGCAGGAACATCATAATGGTGTTCCCCTTCCTTGGGAGGGTGGGCAGGCCCTGGCACAGGGTGCCCAGAGGAGCTGTGGCTGCCCCAACCCTGGAAGTGTCCAAGGCCAGGCTGGACAGGGCTTGGAGAAACCTGGTCTAGTGGGAGGTGTCCCTGCCCATGGCAGGGGGTGGGACTGGATGGTCCTTCCCAGCCCAAACCATTCTGTGACTCCATGAATTCAGTAAAGAGGACTTAGGAAAATAACAACCACAGGGGAAATTCTGCTTTATCCCATCCTGGTTTGTGTTTTCAGGAGCAGAACGTGGAGAGGACTAGAGCTGTTTTACAATTTCAACCCATGCGCAGCAAGTAAAGGTTTCAAGCAGACAGGTAAGAAGGCCAAGCTTCTAGAGAGGAAAGGCAGTGGGAATCAAGTCTCCTGGATTAAATGGGTAAGAAATACTAACTTTTCACTAGTGACATGAGCAACAGTGAAATACAGAGCCTAACCCCCCAAATCCCTCCCCATCCAGTAACTTTAACATTAGTGGATATGGATTAACCATGGGGGCTTGTCTTAGGGCAGAACAGGAAGATTTGCTGTCAGATGTTGTATCCTGCTCTAGTTGTGGTGTCTGACACCTCCCCAGCTGTTAAATAATGGGTGGTGTGGGATGGAAATGGGTTTCTCCAGCCAAGCAGCGATGAAATGGCAAACCCTTCAATGCAGGGCTGTGAAAAGGAGAGGAAATTGCCTCTTGGGACAGATGGAGAGGAAAGGGAGACAGCAGGAAAAAAATGCAATTCCAGCTAAGCAATATGTCCAGTTACCCAATTCCCTCCTCTGTTTTCCTTTAATATTAAAGTAATAACAGTACATTACATGGAATGGAGAAACCCCTCTCAGGACTGTGTTTTTATCAAGATAAGTGACAAACCAAGACACATCAATGTGTATTTGGGAGCCAGTGACAGATGGCAGAGCCCATTCCCTGCATCCCAGCGCTGCAGGGGATGCTACAGGAGAAGACTAGCAACCTGTCCCTCTCTCCCTTCTTATTTCCCTTTTTTTTTTTTTTAATAACTAAAAATATTCACATTTCTATTAGCCTTCTGTAAGTGCCTCTAAAGGCAGGCTGAAGCTGGGCTTTACAAATTTCCCTGGAATCTCTTGGGAGCAGCAGGAGCCTCTGAAGAAGCAATATTTGGATGGGAAACTTATGTCCTCCAAGCTGGCAAGTTGCAGCACTGACACAGATTTTTCCTCTCGCTACAAAGCTCTCTGTATAAAGAGTATAAAGTCCCTTCTGCCTTCTCCTCCTTTTCCCCCCTGTGTTATTTAGCAACTGGCTATGATTTACATGGTTCATTAATGCAGTGGTAACAGTGACACACGCATTCCCAATGAAGCCAGAAGGTTTATATTTGACCTGGGCCCTCTGTTGGCTGCAGATGCCCCAGAGGACTTGAAAACCAGTGATTTGAAGTGATTGCATTGGATAAGGACATTGCTCAGTGCAAATACAATCGGATGCAAGCATTTAATTTTTAAAAAACAGGGCTATTGCAGTGCCTTTGAGCCAGAGAAAACCACAGTTTAGCTCCCTTCATGGTTTTGGCATTTTATTCTCCCTGAGGACAGGAAGGAGATGAAGGACCAGTTTCAAACTGGAAAGGTTTTGTCAGGTGGTGTGGCTGGGATTGCTCCAAAATGGCTTTGAGGACCTGTGAGGTCCCACCTAAGGGGACTGGCACCCCAGACAGTGTGTCAGCAGGGTTTTTTGGGTGTCCCTGGGCTGCTCACCCCGTCCCCAGGCAGCACAGACAAGCCATCAACCTCCCAGCCAGCTTTCCAACAGCAAGAGATCAGGCCCAAGGACAAACCATAAAGGGAATTATTTGTCCTCCTCAGGCTGGATTTTTATTGCTCCATTTTGGTTGTTGGGGACTGAGGGGAAGAAAAGGAGAGGGTTTAAAACGATGATTGCACAATAAATGGCAGCAGCTCTGCTAATGTGCCGAGTGCCTACAAACAGCTGCTAGCCAAACACCCATAAAGGTTTGCTTTGACGAGGTGTATTAACCTTCCCCTTCCTGCAAATGGCTTAACTCCATCAGCTCCTTGCCCTTTCCCAGGCAGGTGATGAAAAATCAGGGAGCTGGAGCACTGAAAGTCCAAGCCCTGGGACAGCAGGTGGGGATGGAGGGATCTCCAAGCACCAGAGTGAATCCCTGAGCTGCCTCCCTGCCGTGGAGGCCATCACGCTCACAGATGGGGATACAGGGAAAGGAAGCCTCCACAAACAGCTGGAACAGGAGACAAGGCTGCTGAACATGCAAGGGAACCAAGCAGTGAGAACAAACCCTAATTCTCCAAAGATTCCCCAGGGCACCCCATCGTATGGCTCTGAGAAAATGTTTCTCTCCGCAAAGTTTGTTGAAGAGGCTCCCAAAAGCAAGAGGAGAGGGACAGATCTGTTAGTAACATAAATAGGTCTGGTTCCACCAATTCTGAGGTTTTCTCTGCCTTTTTCACCCCAGGTGAGGGATGGACCCCAACAATTTGAAACCCCCAAAGCCAGCACACGTTTCTGTTCATCCTATGGCCATTCTTACACCCTCTAAGGCCTCCTGGGATCTGCACAGCTCTTGCCATCTGAATGTCTCCCAACTGTTTACATAGAAAAGTAATTATTCCAGTTAGTCTTTCTGGCTCCCCAGGCTGCAGGAACCATCTCTGGCTGATTTGGCAAGCAGGAGAGTTTCCTGGGGAAGCAAGGAGAAGCAGCCACCTTGCCTCTGTGCCAGCTCCACCCCCAGGAACCCTGGCACCATCCAAACTGGAGAGGAGGAGAGGGATTTTAAGGATATTTCCTCGGGTTTGCCAAAAAAAACCCCAAACCCAAAACAAACAAAACAAACAAAACAAACAAAACAAACCAAAACAAAAAAACCAAAACAGGGACTGGGTGAAGAAAGCCCCAAGGTAAAGGCTCCAGGCTTGTAGCCCATGAGCACCTACAGCTGCTGCCTGGTTATGCACGAAGGGACCTGCAGTCAGGCTTTGGGATGGCAAAAAGCTGCTCTGATTCCAGTGTCTGCACAGGGAACTGAGATGGAAAGAGCAGAGACAGCTGTCCCTGTGTCCCCTTGCACCCCCCGAGGTGTCAGTGGTCCTGGGAGGATGCCAACAGGAGGAGAAAGGCAGATCCTGGTGGGTCTCCAGGCTTGGGAAGAGCAGGGATTATCCATTGCAGCTTTTGGCTTGGTCTGAAAGGCAGCACTGAAAACCTTGCAAAGGGTTAGAGACGCTGAAACACTTCTCAACCCGCCCCCCTCTGTGGGCCTATTAATTGCAATATTGGATCTTCCCTCTTTTCCAGCAGGTTCCCAGCAATAGGCAGGCAGCCAGCTTGGCTGGGGGGTTGTTTATTTTCCAGCTAATGTAGCAGCAGGATGGGTTCCAGCCAACAAAACTGGGAACGTCAGAAGAGCGCTGTCCACTTCTCACAGATAATTTGTGACATACACCTGGAAGACAGTCGTTAGCGCTGTAATTAATCCAGCGCCGCGGCAGAGGGATAGGGACGCCTCGCAGGAGCGGATGGCAGGAAACCTCACCATCAGAAAGGCAATAAAAGCACATTTGTCCTGTTGATTGTCACTGGCTAGATGGGAAAATTGCTCTTGGAAAGAGGGCAGCACACACGAAAACTCGGCTGCAAACGCCCCTCTCCCCGCAGGGCTGGAGGTGCCATCTGAGTGGCGCTCGTTTGGCATCGTCCGAGGACGAGTTCAGAGGGGGACTGTCCAAACCCAGCCACCAGCATTTGTTACCAAGCCCACGAAGCTTTAACCAGCCCTCGAGCCTTGCTCTTCAGGTTGTTTCACACACGGGCTCTGCCACACGTGGGCCAGACGGAGCAGGAGGCGCCAGAAACCCCAACGCCCGCACCTGCAGCCCCAGCCCTGGGAGGAAGGACAGCCAAAATTCAGCAAAAAGGCAGGAGCAAGGCCAAGAACAAAGAAAAACGGACTGAAAAATGTATGTGTTTTGCCTCTTCCAGTAGGCTGGCTGGGATTTCCTCAGGTGCCTGACCACCAGGGCACCGTGAGCGCGGAGCTGGCAGGACAGTGCTCCCCTCGCACCGACTCTTCCCTTTTATCTTCTCGCCTCTCTCTTATTTTTAAATATGCAAATACATCAGAGGAGTGTTTCAAACCCCTGACTACAAATAGATCTGAAGGGCCTCTGAGCTCTTGAGAGGCTCCTGCCTTACTCTAGCAAAATCAACAGCCACAAACGCATGGCTGCTGTGCATTCCCTCTGCTGTGAGCCCACAGTGGATCCACTGGGAGCTCCAGTCCTGCCTCCCAGAACCTCCTGCCTTTGGTCTCCCATTCCCAGCATCCCCTGCCCAGCAGTGGCACCTCTTTGTGGGCAGGTTCACCCTTTTTCTCCTTGTCCAGGATGGGTTCAGCTCCATCTCCAGCAGATGTTTTGGGGAGGAAAGCTCTGGGATGACGAGCTGAGCGAGCAGAGGGAATGTGAGGCTTTAAATTGACAACACCGAGCGTGAGTCATAATTCTCCAAAAAATGGAACAACTAACAAATACGTGCCAGCTGGGTGGTTCTGAGAATCTCTGATTGGCTCTGATTGAAGCATTCAGTGGCAGCAGGTCTGCTGGAAATCCTGAATGAAGGCGCTGAGGCCCTGATTTGGCTGAGCACACCCGGCTGTGTGTGACAGGGATTCAAGCACCACAGCAGAGCTGGCTGGTGGAAACCACAAAAACAAGGGATTCCTGTTATTCCCAGTACCTCATTTTTCTCTGCATTTAACACCTTGGCCAGCTTTTTTTAGCTTACCCCACCGCTATTATTCACTCTGCTGTAGATGCTGGAAAATTGAGGTGCACGGGGAATTTGGGCTGTTCCCCAGGGGAAGGGAGTCCCAGCCCTGTGCTCACCCTCCCCACTCCCTGACTGAAATCCCTATTTATTGCACTCTGTTTACCACTAGAAACTTTAAAAATGCTAAATGCTTAGAGGATTTCGGTTTAGACTTGATCCCCAGGCGACCCGTAGTATACAGTTAAATAAGGCTGCTTTATGTATGCCGTACCCTAAATCTAAAGGTCAAGGGTTTGGGTGGCCATAAATATTCAAACTGCACAGACTGGGTCTTTTAAACCTCCCTTTAAATATTTATGACGGTGCTTCCATGGCTGCAGGAGAATGCTATATTAGTATTAAGAGAAAAAAAAAAAAAATCCTTCTCCATCTAAAAGCTCAGCATGAGCCATTTTCATATATTATGCATCACTAAGTGCTGTTTATGGCCATTTTTGGCAGAGGTTGTACTGGATCGTGGCAGAGTTCATGAATGTGGGGCTGTGCTGAGCTCGGGGTGTTGGCTGTGCCATCCATCAGCTCAGGCATCGCCTCTGCCACGGTGGGCACAGCTGGTGGCACAGCTGAGGTGCTGCAGTCTGGGGTCAGGGACAAGGTGGTCCCTTGTCCTCCCACAGACAATGTTGGCCCAGGGCACAAAAGCGTTCCCTGAACACTTGGCCCCAAGCTCTGGAGATCCACGGAGGGGAGATGCCTCTTCAAGAGGGACCAAGCCCTTGCTTGTGCCAGCTGAAGGGTGGGCACAGCCACGCAGTTATTCTGCCGTTTCTTCTCTCGTGGTATTTCCCTGGCAAGTGTCAGAGATGCTCCGAGCACCATCGGCCTCAGCTGTAGGGACAGGTCTCCTGGTGTTCCCAGCGCCGGCTGTTTCAGCCACAGCTGTGCCCCGCTGCCTCCTCCAAGAGCTCTGCTCCTCCCGTGGGAATCTGCTGCCCGCTGGAGCGGGTGGGTTGGGTGCAACCAGCAGGGTGTGGGTCAGAGCTGTGCCCAACATCACCCCCTCCACGCAGGGATGGTCTGGATGCAGCCCCATCACCGCCGGGTGAGCCAGCGGGGAGGTCAGCAAGGCTGGAACCACGCGTAGACTCTCATCAGCTTCTAATTAAAACTGAGATGGGCTTTTGTCCTTGGGTAGAGCAGCACCATTCAGCCTGACTGATGCCTCTTCCCCAGCACTTAAGACTGTTACCTCTTTAATTCTCAGAAGGTTTTAGGGCAAAGTGCAGTGTCAGCTCCCTTTCCCAGGACTCACGAACCTGCATCAAGAACTTCATCTCCCACGGGAAGTGATTTCATGAGGAAAGCAAACTGGGTGTTCCCCATTGCATTGAAACTGGTCCTCAGGCTCTAAAAAACAATAGGGCAATGATGGACAAGGGAAAGGATGTACAACATCCACCGGGGTGCACACAGAGTGGGATGTCACAGGCTTCATTTCCTTAGGAAATCAGCTTTGAAATTAAGGCTAATCAGAGTTAAAAAACACTGCAGTTACCCCAGACCAAATGATACTATAATGTACTCAGTATATTACGTCCTCAATAGCAAAGCAGCATCTGCTACATAAAATGAAATGTGTGTGTCACCATATGTAGGCAGCATAATGTGGACTCAAATTAAATAAAAACATTTCAGGGTATATGGTCCAATATGCAATCTGGGCCCTGGGAAATGCTGAGATTTACTCTGAGGTTCTCAGAAGCTGGCCAAAACGCTGAACCCAAAACACTGCAAACTTGGGGGGTTAGCAACATAAGCTGTCATCTGCACTTTCCTCCCTTGGAGCCAATATTATTTCTGGAAAATTGAGAAATTATTTGGTTTATTTTAAATTTTGCCTCTTTCCACAGGCTGGAAAATCTCTCAGAGGACAGAACCCTGAATGGTTGCAAATACTGCTTTCCATCCAAGAGCTGCTCTCCAGAAATACCACGGAAATTCTTGGAGGGCACACCAAAGCCCCAGAAACCACTCAGCCTGTTATCTGTGTACCACAAATAAAGAGGTAAACTCTGCAAAATTACTTGACTCTCACCTTTCCCAGCTATTTTTCCCACTGAAATCTCTCCCAAGCAAGGGGCTCCAGAAGCAGTTTAGTGCTATTTTAAAAGAGATCAGGCTGCTAAACTGCCCAGGCAATCTTGCGTGTGTGACTCGGGCTCACTGTGGCTCTGACGTTAGTTTTTATCTTCCTTGACCCCATTTGTTGATCAGAAAGTGTGGTATGAAGTGTGGATTCCCTCCAGGTGCCAGAACCACTGGGAATACGCTGGTGCTTTTGCCTGGCTTGGGTAGCAGAGGAGTTTTGTTACGATGAAGGATTGATCCTTGTGCGCATTCAAGGCTGCTGGGAAGCTGCAAACCCTTTCGATCCGCTAATGTGGAACTCATTTTCTTTCAAAATAAATATGACAAGTGCAAAAAGAACTCTAAAGTGCCAGTGAGAAGAAGGAGATGTTTGCAGAGAAGCTGCTTCAGACAGTTCTGCCCTCCTTGTCCCAGGTTTCCCTGGTGTGAATTTTTGTCTCCTCTGCTCAGGTCCTTGAATTATTTGGATAATGAAAAGCCCAGGAAAGCCAGTGTTCTACTCTTCAGAAGCAGCAAAACAAAATTTCCAACTGTGAGGCTCGGACTGAAGCATTTGAAGAGGGAGAAAGCGCGGCTGTACCAGAAAGCAAAGGAAAACACAATGACACCAATGGAACTGGCTGTGCAACCATCTGGAAATCCTGGATACACCTGTAAAGGTCCGGGAAGTCACAAGGACAAAAGGAAGAATGCCTGCTTGCTGTTTGCACTGGGGGGAAAAAGGGGACTCAAATGACAGGGACTCAAACCTGCTGCTGCCCTGGGCGCAGCTGCTGCCAGCACACTCTGCCCTGGGCTCATTGGAGATGTCATGTGCCGAGGGGGACAGGATCCGGCAGCTCGCAGGAATCGGAGCCGTGGAGCTGGCTGCAGTGCCAGGGCTGGATGCCACCAGGGCTGGATGCCACCAAGGCTGGATGCCACCAAGGCTGGATGCCACCAAGGCTGCCGTCTCACACATCCCTCCCGGCCGTGCGCTGTTTCGGTGCACCAAACGAAGGGAGAAGCTGCCAACCTCCTCAAACCATCAGCCTGGATGGCGGTTTGCTTCTTTTTTTCTCGCCGTTAGTTCTGCCTGTTCCAGTTCCCTTCCTGCCCTTTGCCTTCTGCCCCTCGGCCACCGTGTTGTTCCTTCTCCCCGCTGCCAGGGGCTGGTTCTTGCCATTCCTGGCGCACGCCGCCCGTGCCTGACCTGCCCTCCCTCGCTCTCCCTGAAGCTTTAGTGGATGAATTGAAGGCTGGCGGCGTCTGCTCCTCAACCCACTTCTGAGCAGGGAGGTGAAGAGCTGCAAAGAATGAAAGATGTTTGCTTTTAATAAATAATAAAATGAACGGGGAAAAAAAGCCCCCCACACGCCGTATTTTCAGATCTGTGTATGCCCCTCGCTTTTCATTCCCATCTCCTTCATACTTTGGGAGCATTTTGAATTCCCGGTGCTGAGGCAGCAGGTGAAAATGCATGGAAGTGGCCTTGTCTCACTCCAAACCAACTGCTTGAGAGATCAGGTGGTTAGAGAAGGTGATAAATTGATTAAATTTGCCTGAAATCTGTTGGAATTTGTCCTGAGTTATTTTCAGCACTTCAGGATATGGGTAGATATGGAGGCAGCTTTTCAGTGTCCAAGTGGACATTAATTGTGCAGCCACGGTCCATCCTTCCTTCCAAGTCGCTTTGGGACCAAGGGGGTGTTGTCACCATTCTGGCTTGGCTGATCCATGACTTTTCCATGATATCCCCTGCATATCCCTAGAGCCTCTCCTGTGGGTGGTGAAGATGAGGAGGGACAACCTCAGGAGGGGCTGAGCCACCAGAGGCTCCGACAGGAAGGTGCTGGGGGCTGAAAGCAGCCCCCAGGAGCAGGGAGACAGCTCAGCACAGGGAGCTCTGCAGGAAGCCACGTCCTGTGCTCATCCCTGACTCTGTCTGCACGAAATGGGCTGTTGAGGAGGAGCACGGAGGTGTGATTTCCTCCGAGGACAGATTTCCTGCTCCCCCAGTATCAGATGATGCTAATCCAGCAACGAGAGCTCCCAGAGGGCTCCTTGCAGCGAGTCCTCCTGTCACACACTCTGAAGTCCCATCACGGTGATGCTCCTGCCTGGCATCTCTCCCCCCTGACATTTTTCTGACAAAGAGATCAATAGTTTGGGTCTGTTTGGAAAATCAATTCAACACTGGGCAGCTCTTGGAGGAACACCATCAAAGCGTTGGATGAGCCAGCGGTCCCAGGAGGAGACAAGATCCATCTGACCTCACTGATGGCACAAGAGTGACGAATATGGGAGAGAGGGGGAGGCTCTGCAGATGCCTGTGGCTCCCAGCACAGAGGGAGGGGCTGCCTGCCAACCCCTGCCATCCCCAACCATGCCCTGCTGTCCAACCCTGCGTCCTCCTGCTCTGAGGGACAGCGTGATCTGGAAAGCAAAGTGCTGGCCTAAATCGCATCCTATAAATCAAGAAGAGAAACCAGGTGTGTTTTTATCCCCTCCCCTGCATCACACAGCAAGAGTTCTGTGGAAGGCATCTCGCCTGTAGTTTCTGGAGGAGCCAGGATGCAACCTTGGGAAAGGCTCTTGGCTCCGATTTAACTGTGTCAAGTGATGGAGAGGGCACTGTGCCTTCAGCTGAGTTGTTTCACAGTCTGATTATCTTCCCCTGTGGCAAAAAAAAAAGAAAAAAAGGCCCTATTTCTACTCCCAACCGTGGACTCTTACTTTGGCTTTTTTTGGCAGATGAAAGAGCCTCCATGTGCAGAAACCTTCCCCTTGGCAGCCTCCTCTCAGCCCTTCCTTTTGCTGGTGAAAGGACTGGACCATCTTTAGTCCCACTCCAGACCCTGAACCCTTTCCAAATTTCTAAGAGGTATTTTTCAAAATCTGGGTAAAACACTGTGGGAGTCAAAAGACCTGAGTTGTGTTCCCACTGGGGATTTTTTTCCTTTTATTTCTCTTGGTTCCTTTGATTTTTGTCCTGGGAGTGGAGCTCTGTGGGACAGGGCTCTTTCCTGGAGGAAGGACCATACAGGGCTTCACACTCTGGAGCTCAAGTTCAATAACAAGGTTATAGATATTAATTCAGAAATAATTCAAAAGGGGAATAAATGGAAACAAATTACAGAGCTGCTGCTATTGCCATTTACCCAAGCGCCAGCCATGACTATTACCATGAAGGTCAATGAAACTGGGTGTGTATAAAACCAAAGGAGGGGGGAAAAAGAGATTCTCCTTTTGGGACACTCTGTTGAAGTCTTGGAAAAAGTCCATTTCAAAGCCTTATCTGGTAGCACAGTGTAAAACAAGGGGGGATCTCTTCGGAGGTCTGAAACACCCAAACCAAGTCACCTCCATGGATGCAGCAACTTAAGGTGAAGCTGATCTCATCGTTGAACATTTTTGTGTGGAATGAGCTCTCACTGCTGGGCTTCTGCATCTCTCCAATCTATTTGAAGCCCTGTGAGCTCCAGCTGTGCCTGGGCCCTCACACGGAGCATCCTGAGCTGCACTGACCAGGCGCTGCCTCGTGTCACGGGCTTGATCAGAAGCCGCTCAGGTGGTTATTGAAGGCACTTTAAACAGTGTGCCCGCAGAGAAATACAGCCACGTGTAACTCCCTAGTCCTCCTCCCTCCTTTGAATTTTGGCTTTTTTTTTTTATCCCTGCCAGGGAGAAGGTGATGCCCATGGTAAAGAAACACCTTCTGAGGCGCCGGGGGAGGATGTGCTCCAACCCCGTCGTACCACTGATGCTTTTGGCCTCGTTGTGCGGCTCTTGATAAAGTCAAGAGGAGCTTAATGCTTTTTAAAGGTCCTCAGCTTTTATGGGCTATAAAGCATCGACCTTAAAGGGAGGTGCTGAGGGAAGTATCTTCCAGATAGGTCTCTGTGGGATAGTCAGACGTGCCAGCTTTCCCACAGCTGCTCCCTGGGCTGCCTTTCCTAAGCTCACTTTAAACGAATGTGATGATTTCTCTCCTGGAGAAGAGCTGCCTGACGCTGCTTAAACACTCTTAGGAGGATTGGGACAACCTTCGGTTGGACGTTCGCTGATGGAAACGCACAGAAAGCTTTTCCCAGTTTGTTCTCAGCTCTTTGGCCCCACTGAGGCTCAGTCACAGCGCTGCAAATGTCCTAAATTCTGTGCTCCATGACCCCAGGACTTGGGAAAGGCCCTGCATCAGCTCATCCCTACAGAGACCCCATGTCCTGCTCCAGCATCATCCAGTAACAAGGAGTCCAGAACAAAAAAATCCCTTTTGCAATGAGTAGTTAAGGGGGAAAATCCTCTAATGGGGCCTCTGCTAGTTGTGGATGTGGGGCAAGTGATTCCTATTAAATTAGTCACTAATAACTAAGAGATGATCTGATTACATTTCTCCCCTCTGGAGCAGGGGGTGATGCTATTCACCTGCATCACCAGATACTGAAATAATTAACAGTATTAATGAGGTCCTGGGCAAACCGGTTTGGAAAGCATTCAGGGCGTGTGTGAGGGAGAAAGGAGGGGAGGAACAGTCCTCGTGGACCTGCGGGGAGGGGGATGTGCGGGTGGGCACTGCCAGCAGCCCCGGGTGCAGCAGCAGCAGGACCCATGGAGGGTGCTGGCAGCGGATGCAGGTGAGGATGCTCTGCAGAGCAAAAGGGTTGTCACATCCTCCCTCCCACCGCCTTGAAGGAATTCAGGTCCGAGCCTCGCAGGGGATGCAGCTCAGAGCCTTCCTTGGGGGGCTTGGGTTGGGAGCATCTCTGCTTGGGGGTCGGTGCCTGGGGAGGGGGCTGGGAGCGCCGAGCGCCCCCGCTGCCCCCGGGACCCCCGGAGATCGGGGAGGGCCGCCATGCAGAGGGGGCTCGGAGGGGGCTCGGAGGGGATTTGCCCCCCCTGCCCCAGCGCTGCTCCCGCGGCATCACCCGGCGCTCCCGCGGCCGCTTTTTGCCCTCTCCCTTTGGCGTGCTTAGTTAAATTTCCCCCGCCTCACTTGATGTCACATCCTGTTCCACAGCCATCCCCTGCTAGTAGCCAGCCCTACCAATTCCTTTTTTCTTTCT